>JAVJIF010014165.1:0-131621 GCA_038442645.1 Agave tequilana | reverse complement strand
TACCCATTAACCCATTTACATAAGTCAAATGGGTTTGGGTTGTGGATCTGGACCCGACCCGTTATCTCACCAAACCCGCATCCAAACCCATTAAAGGTACATTTACAGAAAACCCCCTGCTACTTTTATTATTGTATTGAAATATTTTTATTACATATTTAACCCTATTTGTTATGATTAGTATTCGGGCGATATCGGGAGCATCCGGACTCCGATTTGGACGATTCTGGATTCGTTGCGATCGTGGGGAAGAGAGCTACCATCCTATGGCTATTTGTGAGTGTTTTTATTTTATAAATTATATTTTATCATGTTTAGTAATCTTGATGGTTGCCTTATTTAATAAAACTTGATTATGAGAAATCATTAATTATTGTTTAATAAAATGTAATGGTTGGTAAATCTCGATAATGAAACCATACATAACATACATGATTGGTAACATACAGATGATTTATTATAAATATATGGATATATATATGGATTATCGTTTAGTCATCGAGATTCAGAAGGTAACAATTGTCACCAGTAAAGTAGCCAATAAAGTGATACTGTATATATAATAATTGGTGGTACCTACCGTATTCAGAATATAAGACTTGTTAGTCTATTAGCAGTAGTTGACACTCGAGTAGATGCTCTTACCCCAGACGCTATCATTAGTGTTCACATCATGACTTTGACATCCTATCACACGGGACACCGTTATTTCATGCACGGGTAGCATCATGACACGTGGACACGGTATTACATTATACACTGACTACTGTTATTACATGTACTATGATACATATATGGTACACGGATTATTGCTACACGTATATGTTCCACTGGTACATGGATACACCAATTCACGGAATACAGCATTTAATATTATTGTTATCATCATACTTGAATGCTTGGTACACAGTAATGTCATGTTTACACATCATTGTTACACATGCATGTATGGTTTCTTTATCTTGTCATTTGGATTCCCGTCATATTATGTCATACGGATTCTCATTCATATTACATGTATTATTGTTCCATGTTACCGTATTCATGTTATATGATTGTTCCTGTTAAGGATATAGATACTCCCATTACTGGACATGAGAGCTGTTGATATGCGATATGTGGACTCCCACATCTAATGTTCCGTTTCCCGTTATATTGTTCCTATTCCCGTTATATTGTTCTATGCTATCAACAGAGCTCAGGTCCTTTATCATGTTACCCGTATCATGTACTGTAGTTGTTCTTGTTACATGTATACTGACATATCAGATCATAAAGCTAACTTGGGTATGGGGGGAGGCTTGACGGTTGATTAGATCTTATCGGGTGATGTACTGGATCCATATTGTTAGTCCCACTGCAGGGGACGGTAGTGCTGCTTACCAATAACTCCATGAGCTCCCGTTACTTGATTCGTGCTCCCTCTTAGCGGAGGGCCCTGGTCTCCGCAGCCAGGGTCCGTTTAAGGCCGTGATCCCGGGTATGCACGGGATACACCTACCCGATAAGAACTCCTCGACCATGGGTTTCCAAGTAACATAATAAACCGGTATACACAATAGTGACGTCAGGAACACTTGTTATTTGGTCACTCTCTCGTTTGGATAATGGTACCCGTGGGCCATGTCGGATGGGTTCGACTGGAGTGCGGGCTCCAGTATGAACTGCCAGTGGTATGAGACACTGAAGAGATTGATTAAAATACAGGTGGTACTGATTGCTACTATGTATAAATAACATGACTTGCCTGATACATGTATTCTATGTTTAGTTGTACATGTTCCTGTACCTGATCATTTCGCCGTTATCATGTTACATGTATATGTTGTTACCTTACCTGTTTCATGCTATACATTCTGTGGTGGCATCCTACTCATGTAATGTATAATCTGCATTGCATATATTCTGTCTCCTGTATTCCGTGCAGACATTATTACTGTATATGCACAACACAGTATTGTGGTTATATTGCATATGCCCACCTGCATATTCATATTGCTTATGCCCACCTGCATGTTTACTTCTATCACGTCACCACTAGCATGTTCATTTCTATTACGTCACCACTAGACAACATTAGTTATGATATAAACTGGATACGACAGAGACCTGACCTGATGATAACCGGCTAAGTAATGATTGTATTAAAAGATGACCTACTTATATATTTTTGCTGCTTACATGTTTATATATTCTACTGCTTATGATATACTTATTATATGGTATCACTAGACACACATCGTATTATATATTAGTATCGTGTTTGTATTACTATTGTATATATTATTACCTCCTCCTTCATTTTACTACTCACTAGGTCGCTTTCTGACGACCCTGGTTTGCGTGTCAGGTTGGAGAGCCGAGTTACCGTATTCTCAGTTAGTTCATTGGGTTCATATCGGAGACTCCTCATCGAGGACTATTCATAGGTATCTGGTAATTTATTTCTGTTATCCTATTCTCCCTGCTTTTATATCTATTATGATCACTAACCCCTTTCTGCAGGTATTCTTGTACTTATTTCCTGCTGGGAACTCCTGTGTATATGGAGGGTATGTCCTGTACTGAGGCTTAACGTACGCGTGAGGTTGTTTTCACCTCGCGTATGTACGTCGCCATAACGTCCCCGTACCTGCGGGATCGGGGCGTTACAATAATCGTAGGAATTGGTTCGTGTATCTTTCAACATTATCAATCTGTAGCTCCTTAATCTTCCTACCTGTCTGCTTCTCCATTATTCTTTTCCACTTTACCAATTTATTTAGGGCTTCACACCTTTATCTCATGGGATATATCCAACAATGCCTAGATAAATTATCAATAAAAGACACAAAATATATGTGACCTCTAAGCAATGCAGTCTTAGCAGGTCCCCAAACGCTTACGTGAACACAATCAAGAAGACCTTCAGAGCGGTGAGTACTGGTACTTAATTTCACCTTGTTCTTGTCCAGAACGTCGTGTTCACTCACCAAGTTGCAGGTAGCAGCACCTTCCAACGATCCCTTCTTTGCAGGAGTGCAAAGACTCTTCACCTCCATGTCCGACCTTCATTTGCCAGACTGCGTGCAAATATTATCTGAAGAAATAGAAGTCTTCACCTGATCTGTAACTGTAGCACCCTTAGAGATTGTTCCAGCGGACGCCCTTCATCACCACCATTGAGCCTTTGGTCATCTTGAGAACACCATCTCTTATAGATACCATAAGGCCCAATGCTTCCAAAGCGCCAATTGATAAGATTCCTTTTGAGTTGAGGTACATACCTCACCTCCTTCAGTTCTCGTATTATCCCATTAAACATCTTGATACGGACTATACCCATCCCTTCCACATTATACGGATGATCATCAACCATAACCGTGAAGCATCCATCTAGCTTCTCAAAGTTAGAAAACTAGGCCCTGATTGGGCACACGTGATAGGTAGCTCCGGTATCTAAGATCCACTCAGCATTATCTGAGTAACTAACAGTAGGAGTAGTAACAGAGAGAGAGAGAGAATACCAATGAGTTTGAATCTGATCCATCCACCTGTGAAGTACTGGCTTGAGTACTGACCACCTACGCGAGATTTGCCTCGGTCATCAGCTCCTTCTTCTTACCTTTGGCCTTCGGACAGTCAACCTTCCAGTGCCCTAGCTCATTTCACAAGGTGCACTGATTCCTCTTCAGATCTCTGAAGCCTGATCTGGACTTCGATCTTTCCTGATCATCTCTTCCCTTCCTATTAGAACTCCTGCCTCTCACCACCAATGTCATTGCTGTTGTGCTCCCCGAAGAAGACAATCTGTCATGTCTCCTTACTTCATAACTCACAAGAGCAGCAGACACCTCATTGTAGTCAAGGGATTTTCTACCATTGATCAATGGAAGAGTAAAGGTCTCACACTCTTTTAAGGAAGAGAATTCAATAGAATTACTGTCTTATCCTTTTCATCGATCTCTACATCCACATTAATTAGATCTGTAAGAAGCTTTGTGTAGCTATTCATGTGTTCGTTGATGGAGCATCCTCTTTGCAACTGAAAACGATAAAGCTTACTCTTAATTACAACCGCGATTTGACGCTTTTCGTCAAATACTTCTTCTCCAGGATCTCCCACAGTTACCTCACAGATGTTTCATGCAACACATGATTCTTATGTCTTCGTCAAACAAGACCTGATCAAGTCACACGCCATACGATTCATCTTGTCCCAATCTTCTTCAGTTGTTGATTCACGCTTCTTCTCCAATCGTAGAGTGTTTTCGAGGTTTATTGCCGTCAACGCATCCATCACCTTACATCTCCACATACAGAAGTTGTTCCTGCCATCAAACTTCACCACATCAATCCTCAACGAATGTGAATTTACAGATTTTCCCGACGATGTACTTTCTCTAGCCATCTTCTCAACTAATTCCTCAAAGTAATATGGAAACAAACGGAGTTAGATAAAACAAACTAGATAAAGATAGGATCTTTATTTCCATTCGAAACCCTCGAAGAGTTTCCGAAACTATCTACTCCTTCAAATTGATTCCTCGAGAAATCTATACGCTGTTTTGAGATCGACACACGATCCCACAAATAGTACCAACGTTGCTCCGAGATCGACACACGATCTTCGCCTAATAACAACTGATGCCTTCGGAATCAACACGCAATTCTACGACGAAGCTGGGATGCTCTGATACCACTTGTTGCGCGTGCCCTTGGCAATAACCTCTCTGAGTAATCCATCAACCATGCAAAGACAGATGCAGCCGGAGATGTACCCAACACGACAAGAATAGAGAACAATAGAGAAAGCAACCAACACAGTATTTAACGAGGTTCGACAATTTGCTTACATTCTCGGGCAAAGGGGAGAGAGATTTTATTGATTCAGCAATCAATACAAACTAATACAGAGGGATACTTGAGGGAACTTCCTTGGATACAATACATGAGGGCTCTAGCTCTTATTTATAGGCACAGAGTCCCAGGGTTTTAGGAAACCCTGATTGGATTCGATCCCAAACAGAAAAAGATCCGAATCCAGAAAGGATAGCCAAAACGCGTCTGTCCACGGTCAACCGACCCCTGTCCATGGTCGACCGGCCGAGAGCATCCTCTTTCAGTCGGTCGACCGGGCGGTCGACCGGGATACATCCATACACGTCGTGCACACCGGTCGACCGGTCTGCTCCACCGGTCAACCGGGCGGTCGACCGGGAGCTATCCTGGCTTGCTTCAATGCGCCGTTCTTGCTCTTTTGATTTTCGATCTCTGTGCTATCTGCCTCTATCTGCCTCTATCTCCTCTCTCCCTACAAATTTCATAATTACAGAAGACTTCAAAAGAAATGTTTGATATTACCCTAGCGGCTATCTTTTCTTTTCCTAAATCTAAAATAGCAAAAATGTGAAATAACTTTGTTAGAAAAGCTTTGTGGCAGGGGATCCACATTTATTATTGTTAGATGGAAAATTTTCACTGCGAGCGGTCAAACGGTCGATTCACATCACAAATGAGAGTATGTGTTTAAAATGTAAATACAAAATAATAAACACAACACAAAAAACAAATGGAGACACAATATTTTAAGTAGAAACTCAAATTAGAAAAAAAAAATCACTATAATTCGCCGAATTATAGGAATTACAGGTATCTATTGAAATTTTTTGAGTTAAGATTAGATGGAAGGAAAAGTCCTCCTTCTCTAGGGGTGTCCATCGGTCGGTTCGGTCTGGTTTTCATCAAAAAGATCCGAATCGAACCACCACCATGTAAAATTTCAAATTGAATCGAACCGAAATTTTCAGTTATGTTATGGTATCGTAATTCCATTCTAAGAGAGAGAAGAGAGAGCGTAGCGGCGGGTCCAGGGCATGTAATTTCTTGGGTGAAAGAGAGAGCGACTAATTTTTTTGAATGAAGGAGAGAGTGCACATGGGAAAGTGGGGTGTGTTGGATTCCAAATCATTGACCAATGCTTTCTTTTTGGCGTAATTTTTTGAGTTGAAGAGAATTTCAAACCACGACATCGAACCGAACTCCTCCTCAAACCGCATCAAACGATCGGTTTGGTGCAATTCGATTCGGTTTTGCGGTTTGTCCAAACCATTGCTCACCCCTATCCTTCTCGCAGGAGAAGAAAGTCATTTGTATTGAGCTCCTCCTCCTAAGGCAATTTAGGTGCTGGCGAGATACGTGTAATTGCACGATCTTCATGTGCGAAATTGTTGTAATGACCGCGATTGGTGGTGTGATAGTTGAGATTGCGTGTAAGGAATTTCATTATTATTCATAACTATCCGTCTTGAACGCATAGACGTTACACGTTTGCAATGTGAGAGAGGAGAGGCAGCGTGATTGCATGCATAGATCTCGGCGGCTGTTATTGGGAACTTCTGAGTGAAGTTGGAGATGTTGGACTACATGTCATTCTGAAGGGTGATGCCTTCGGGACAGGAGGTTTGCTGTAGAATGACTCTAGGTGGTGATGCTTTGAAAGTTAACATAAGTTCGGGCTGGAGTGATTTTGGGAACTGTGAATGTTCTCGAGAGGATCTGATGTGACAGATGTAGTTGATTGTTGTGAAAACTTAAAAAAAAAGACTTTGTTACTTGGACACGTGTCAGCATCTTACTCAGTGTTAATTTTTAACTACTACAATTATCCTTTTGCATTCAATTCAAACACAAGTTTAATAACTTATATGGGGTTTTTCTTTATTTTTCTTTTTGTTGATATGTAAGTCATAGCTAGCTTTACTTGGGACCCCCCACGGCTCTCTCTCACCATTTAGTTTTTTTACACCAGTGAACTAGATCTCGTTGCAACTTATATGATTATTAATATTAGCAGCTAAAATGTCGTTAATCTTTGCAGATATAAAACACTATGAAGAAAAATATTATTTGGTTGGAATAAATATGTAAAGCTCCAAAACTCCTTAAAACATGAAGCAATGAATGAAATAGCTTGATCGTTTGACAATAAGTCCTTCATCTTCGTCTTATTTGCACTTGACAAATGAGAGTCTCAATATTACATTCGCATGTCATTGCTTAATTTGAGGCAAAAGATGAAAAATTATACCATACAGATTTTCTAAAGAGGCAGTTCTTCTAATTTTATCGTCTCGCCCATCTTTAACTTCTTCCTTCTTATTTTCCCAGTTCTCCCTCTCTTTTTTCTGTCATTTCTTGATATAGACAGAAGCGAGAATAAGTATTAGATCTAAATATTATAAAAAAAAATATTTTCTTCAACATGCTTTAAACCTACATAATCTTAGGGGTGTCAACGTGGACGAGATGGGGTTGAGTCGGGTCGGAGTTGGGTAAAACCCGACCCGAATGACACCCCTACCACATATTTCTCTGCAAAAACATAAGCTTCTAAATTATATTAATTTTTCTCTGATATTGAGAGGACCTCTTGTGTAGAAAAACGAATGACCCACCAGTTGGGCCCCTCTGTCTGGAGACAACAGACTGCTGACTCACCAGTCCTACCACCGTCACTCTCTTCTCCTTCTCTAAAAACCACCAAACTCACACCCCCGCTCTTCACACTCCCCACCCACCTCCAACCATGGCCTCCCCCTCCCTTCTCCTCCTCCTCTTAACCCTAGCCCTAACCCTAGCCCTAACCCTAGCATCATCAGCACAAGATCAAGAAACCACCGAGAAAACCTACATCTTCCGCGTCGACCACAACTCCAAGCCCTCCGTCTTCACCACCCACCCCCACTGGTACTCCTCCCTCGCCTCATCCGATACCAACAATGAAGAAACCACTAACCAAAATCTCCTCCATGTCTACGACACCGTCTTCCATGGCTTCTCCGCCTCCATCCCCCCCTCCCGCGCCTCTCAGATTTCACTCAACCCTTCAGTCCTCGCCGTCTTCGAGGACCGCCGCCGTGATCTACACACCACCCGCTCCCCGCAGTTCCTCGGCCTCCGCAACCAGCAGGGCCTCTGGTCCAACTCCGACTACGGCTCCGACGTCATCGTCGCCGTCCTCGACACCGGCGTCTGGCCCGAGCGCCGCAGCTTCGACGACCGCAACCTCGGCCCCGTCCCCTCCCGCTGGCGGGGCGCTTGTGAGGCCGGGCCTGCCTTCCCCTCCACCCTCTGCAACCGCAAGCTCATCGGCGCCCGATTCTTCTCCAAGGGAAACGATGCCGCCGCCGCCGCCGCCGTCGGCGGTGCCGGCATCAACGAGACAGTGGAGTACCGGTCTCCGAGGGATGCCGACGGCCACGGGACCCACACCGCCTCCACCGCCGCCGGCCGACACGTGTTCGAGGCGAGTATGGCCGGGTACGCCGCTGGCATCGCGAAGGGCGTCGCTCCGAAGGCGAGGATTGCTACCTATAAGGTCTGCTGGAAGGGCGCTGGCTGCTTAGACTCCGACATCCTCGCTGGATTCGATCGGGCTGTCGCCGACGGTGTTGATGTGATCTCTGTCTCCATCGGCGGCGGTGACGGCATGGTTTCTCCCTACTATCTCGATCCCATCGCGATCGGATCGTACGGCGCGATGGCGAAGGGGGTGTTCGTCTCGTCATCGGCCGGGGAACGATGGCCCCACCGCGATGTCGGTGACCAATCTGGCCCCTTGGCAGACCACGGTGGGAGCAGGGACCATAGATCGAACTTTCCCAGCGGATATCGTGCTCGGCGATGGCCGGAAACTCTCCGGCGTCTCTTTGCACTCCGGCAAGCCTCTGGCTGCGACCAGTTCCCGTTGGTGTACCCGGGCAAAAGCGGCGGCCTCTCGGCTTCGCTCTGTATGGAAAACTCGTTGGATCCGAAGCTCGTAATGGGGAAGATCGTCATCTGCGACCGCGGCAGCAGCCCGAGAGTGGCCAAAGGGCTCGTTGTGAGGGACGCCGGCGGAGTTGGAATGATTCTAGCGAACGGGATCTCGAACGGGGAAGGGCTCGTCGGAGACGCGCACGTGCTCCCCGCGTGCGCCGTGGGCTCCGACGAGGGCGACGCCTTGAAGGCCTACGTCCAGTCGTCCCCGAACCCACGGCTACGATCCAGTTCATGGGGACGGTGGTCGGGGTGAAGCCGGCCCCGGTGGTGGCCTCGTTCTCCGGCCGCGGGCCCAACGGGCTTACTCCCCAGATCCTGAAGCCCGACCTCATCGCCCCCGGCGTCAACATCCTCGCCGCCTGGACCGCGGCGGTGGGGCCTACGGGATTGGACTCCGATCACAGGAAGACCGAGTTCAACATCCTATCTGGCACGTCCATGGCCTGCCCGCACGTGAGCGGGGCCGCGGCACTGCTGAAGTCGGCGCACCCCAACTGGACTCCGGCGGCGATACGCTCGGCGATGATGACGACGGCGAGCATCGACGACAACCGGATGCAGCCGGTCAGCGACGAGTCAACCGGTCAACCGTCCAGCCCGTTCGACTTCGGTGCCGGTCACCTGAGCCTCGAGCGAACGATGGATCCAGGCCTGGTCTACGATCTCGCGGATCAAGACTACATCAATTTCATGTGCGGGCTGGGCTACGGACCGAGGATGATCCAGGTGGTGACGCACGCGCCGGTCACGTGTCCGGCGAAGAAGCTGGCGCCGGAGAACTTGAACTACCCGTCGATTTCGGTGATTTTCGATGGGCCCACCGTGAAGAGCCAGACGAAGATGGTGATTAGGACGGTGACGAACGTGGCGTCGGCGGCTACGGCGGTGTACAGGCCAAGGGTGGAGATGGGTGGCGCCAAGGGGGTGACCGTGACGGTGAAGCCCAGGAAGCTGGTGTTCAGCGAGACGGCGAGGAAGCAGAGCTTCATCGTGACTGTAACGGCGACGGCGGAGGGGGGTGGGAGCGGGTACTTGGTGTGGTCTGATGGGGCGCACGAGGTCCGGAGCCCTATCGTGGTCTCCAGGATCCAGCCCTTCTGAGCTGTGTCGGTGGTTGGGAATTAGAGTTTCTTTTTTTCCCCCGAGAAGAAGAAAAGGAGGAAAAAGGGAGAAAAAAAAAAAAAAAAAAAATAAGGTTTTGAATTTGTTTTGGGTTTTTCTGGTGGTTTCGTTTTGAGTGACAAGAAAGTTGGGGTTAGAGAGTGGGTTTGATGTTTAATATATATAAATGAGCTGTGTCTGTTATAAATTCCGAAGTGGTGTACTGAATTAATTTGGAGTATATATAGTTTGAAGAATGATGGAGGGTAGGGAGGCAGGAAATCTTCTCTGTTGAATTAATCGCTGAATTATGAATGATCTGTGTTATTATTTGAAAGTTAACGTGTACAGCTTTGTTAAAGTACAAAAATAATATAAGTGTGAGATGAGGAGAATGCTGATTCCCTGCTGGTTTTCTTTCATTGCCTGTTTCCCTTTCTTTCTTGTTTGGCTTCTCTTTTGGGCTTGTTTAGTTAAGTGTGAAAAGTGAGGAAGTGAGGAAGCAATGATAGTTCCTTTTAAAACTTAAATTTGATTAGTAAGTTTTCTAGCGTTTTGATGTTGTTAGGAAGTGTGATTTAAAAAATATTATGTCTTTTTCGGTCTTTGAATGATAATGTGGAAGTCGAAAAGTTGACCACAAAGTTGGCTGCAAAATAATTTAAAATAAAAATTAATTAAGAAAAATAAAAAATGGACTGTAATTAAAATGCAAGTGAGATTTACATGGTCAAAAAATTAACTGTTTTGTGTTACAACTTATTATAAATGAGATTTGCATGATCACAAAATTAAGTGTAACACTCTGAAAGTGAGAAAATAATTATGTAAAAGAGAAAAGAAAAAGAGGTTTTCTTAATTTCTTTTTCTGGTGTTTGGATAGACAGAGAAATAAGTAATTATATTTTCTCATTTTCTTACTTCCGCCCCTTCCTTGTAACCAAACAGGCCAACATTGTTTGAGTTAATAAAAAAAACTCATAGATTTTGACGAGGAAACAAATTTCTAAAAATAGTGAATTATCAAATTTCCCTCGAGGAGAAGAAGGTATACGCCAAGAGATATGCCTCGTGATGCTATCCATCAAAACTTGTTTTTAGTTGTATAAATATTATTTTTCAAAGATCATTTTACTTCCAAAAAAAACCCCTCCGTTTGTAAGTATTCTAAAAATTGATCTCCTCCGGACTTAATTTAAAAATTGGCCTCTGATATGTTACGTTGTGTCACATCAACAACGAGGTGTTTCGCTGTCAGCGCGACGCCTGCGCACGTTAGGGTTGTTTTAGTTCGTCTAGGTTTAGTAACTTAAAAGAGCCTATATTTTTTTCTTGTGTATTGCTTTGTTAGGGTTTGCTAATCTCTGACAATTTTTTTTTTTGAATTTTGCATTGTCCAAGGTTGCCAATTACATACAAAGGCAATTTTTTTTTTTTTTTTGCCTTTTGCCCGGTGTTTGCCAACCCTGAACAAATAAAACTTAATTATTTTTAAATTTTCTCCCTCTCTCCCCTCTTCTAACGCACCATCGTGCACAACAACATGACAAGACGGGCAGTGAGCAATCCTACTTTCGCCACTGCTGGGCGGTGACGACGAGGAGGGCAGCTCGCCGTTGCCATCGCCCTCCTCACCATCGCAACCCGGCAGCAGCAGCAACACCCCAGCAGCAACAAGGCTGCTCACCGTCGTGGCAGCCTCGTGGTGTCGCCGTGCCCAGCGGGTGCATTAGAGGGGGGGAGAGAGAGTGGAGAGAAATTAAAAAAAATAATTTTGCGACACATCAATGGATCTAGTCGGGGGCAGCCCTCTGCCAACCCCCCAGGAGATACGATAAAACTGTAAACAAATAGTCAATTTCGGAGGGAAAATACATTTCTGAATCAATTTGGATTCATAAATTCGTGAAAAAGGAACAGGCTGCAGTTAAAGACAAGGAAGGACGGGTGACTATTCTTCTTCAAAATTTTGTTCAGAGTTGACAACCCGGATAATGTAAAATTCAAAAGAAAAATAATTGCTTTGTCTGGGATTAACAATTCTGGACAAAATAGTACGGCAAAAAAATTTGCCTTGTCCGAAATTGTCACGATGGATGAAACAAAAGGCGACTCGACAGCGCGGAAGCCATGCTGACAGAGTGAACCACCTCGCCACGTCAATTTTTTTGAATAAGTTTGAGGTTAAAATTTCAAATTATTTATAAATAAGATTTTTTTTCGTTTGAAAAAAAAAATATATTATTTCAAATTAGATTGAAAGCGGTCCATGATTAAAGACCACCGGGGTCTACTGACAGTACAGATAAGGTCCCATGCGTGTTCCCCCAATTTTTAATCTCCCAAGTTATTCCTTAATGTTTTTATAATTTATTATTTTTTCTTTTAAAATTAGGATGGGGATTGGGGTCCAGACTCCTACCCCCGTCCCAGTCCAACAGCAGCAACGGCTGGATTTCTTCACCGCCCTGCAGAAAAGGACTGTGGGGAGTGGGGCCCGCTCTCTCTTTTTATCCGGGGTCTGTGGGCCCCGCAGTACTTCATTTAGTTAATTGTTCACACCCCCAGGCCCCACTTTTACTTTTGTTGGCCACGGCGACAGTTGTGGTGAAGTGGGACCCACTTGGCGGACTTGGAGGGCTGTTTCGTTCAGTTCAACAAATTGAGAAAACAAAAAAAAAAATGCTGCGCTGATGGAGGAAGAAATTAGTTTTGTGTGTGAGAGAGAGATGGATAACTTGTTCAGAAGCAAACAAGAATGTCATGGCCCAACTTGAGATCCGCTCCCCGCTTTCAGGTTTTAACGCCTGACTACGTGAGATTTTATATTTTGACCGCTCAAACAAAATTGTTTTACGCAAAGTCTGCAAATAGATTCGGTGATCTCAAGAATCCATTATTAAAAAAAAAAAAAAAAAAAAAAAAAAAAAAAAAAAGGCTAAAACTTGTTTTCTCCCCGCTCATTGCGGGCTCTAATATAAGTCGGGGTGTCAAGTGGGAGGCCGCACGGGCCTGGCCCGCGGTGGCCCGGATCCCCATATACCTGGGCCAGACCCGCCCCGGGTTTGGGTCCCCCAGGGGCCGGATCCGAGCTCGAAAAACTCGAGCCACAGCCCAGTCGACAGGCCCGGGTTGGGCAAGAGCCCGGCACGGGGCCCAGTCCGCCTGTGCTTAACCAGCTCGGCCGGCACGGGCGCACCGGCTTGCAGACCCAACGCCTCGAAGAGCCGTTGGGGAGGGCTTTTGTAAAATTTTTTTTTGCAAATATCTCTAACAAGACTTGTAATTTTTTATTTCTGAATGATAAATATTTGAAGACTTATAACCTTTTCTTTATTTATGAATGATAATTTCAAAATTTTAAACTTATAGTTCAATTGTGTTTGACAAATTGTACTAATTTATCCATTTTATTAGATCATTGATAATAAAAATTTACATTTTATTCACACAGCCTTGTCCTTCTCTTTGTCAATTTTTATTTTTAGAATTTATTTTAAAGCAACAACTTTTATAATTTTAACTTAAGAACTTTTTTAGAATTTTTAAGATGTTTTGAGATTTTTTTTTTTAGGATTTTTAGCACGAACTTAGTTTTTTTTATTTTTTAAATTTTTTATTAATTAATCGAACTGGGTCAGGTCGGCTGGGGTTCAACACAAACCTAGTCTTGTCGGGTCGTGGGCCAGACCCGAATCCAGCAAATTGGACCCGGGTCCAGGTCGGGCTGGGCCGCCCGCATTTTTGGAGGTGGGGCGAGCTGCTAATCCAACTCCCTCCAGCTTGAAGGGGATAGCCTCAGATTGGTTGTACTCCCTTCCGCCGCACGCTCATTCCATAACTTCTAGGATCTACCAAGTAATTCCTCGCTCAATACTACTCACGCCAGGAGTTGAAGCAAAACAACCACCATCTCCTCTCCGATTGGTTCTACTCCCTTCCGTCACACTCAATCCACAGCTTCGAGAGTCTACTAAGTTATTCCTCACTCAATACTCCTCCCGTCAGGAGTTCAAGCAGAACAATCATCATCTCGCTCAATAATCCTCAGAAGGAAATGATTAAAATAACAAGTGATACTGATTGTTACTATAGTTGTATAATTAAATTATTCTACTCGCTACTTGTATATTATTTCTGTGCTTCAGTAATTACTCCTAATGTTCTTGTTTACCAAACTGTACTTGCCTGACTGACTCCCTAGTACGTATACAATGATAGTATCAGGAATGTGTGTTATTTGATCACTCCCTCGTTCGGGTAAAAACACCAGATATCCCGGATGAATCATACAGGGGTAGGAACTCTGATGTGAATAGCCAGTGGTATGGATCATTGGCAGGGAATGACTAACAAACGATACTGATTATTATTAATTGTATATCATATACATTACCTGCCTCTTGCAAGATATTATATCTGTGCTATTGTATTTAATCTCCTGGCATACTTGCTTTCGGGTTTATATTGATTCTATATTTACCATTTATGTTTACTGTTCGTTGCTTACCTGCATGCCTGAGTACACGACACTCTTCCCGGTACACGTGTGCTTGCATTTGTATGCCACTTGGTTTCATTTTACGTACTTATTGGGTTGCTTTCTGACAAATCCTAAACCTGCAAGTCCAGATTCCGGGACTTGAAGCTTAGTAGACTCTCCCATTGTTGATCAGAGTTACGCAGCGGTAGCGTGTCGACCAGTCGTGTTCTTTTTCCTTCCAGACTCCTTTTGATCGGCTCTCGAAATTTCTTGTTATAACTTGTGAGTATTGTTTGTACTGTTCATACCTATATATCTCCTTATAAATCATACTTTTGTACCCTCTGATGATGTGATATTCTTGTAATATTGGTTCACGCTCTGTGATAATAGTGTGCTTGTACTATTTTTGTTGGAATGTATATCACCACTGTGTTTTCGTACTCTGAATCTTTCTTGTACTGATGCTCAGCATACATATGTGAGGGTATTTCTTCTTGTGTATGTACATCGCAGTAACGTTTTCGTATCCGCGGGATCGGCGTGTTACAAATTATTCTTAAAAGAAAGGCATTTGGGACTTTTTATTTGTGTCGTTAATGGTATTCTGGAGTCTTCAGTAAAAGATAAAGTTCGTAGTAGTTTCGAAAACAAGAAAAATTGGAAGTAATTTTGAACAAAACTCAAATAGTTCATGATAGTTTGAAAAGTAGCCTAATAAAATATGAAATGAGTATTTTAAAAAAAAACCTTAAATCATCTGTTTTCATCGTCCTCTTCTTCTTCTTCTTCTAATTTTTTTGATTTTATATTATCTTTTTCATTCTCTTTTTTCTTAGACATGATGACAAAATTTTGTTTTATCCTATCCAATTCTTTCTTTTTTGTCAGACATAGTCAACAATTTTGTCTCTAGATCAATCTTTCCATCTTTATCCTTTTTCCTTTCTTTCTCTTTCATGAGATTTCAATCTTCTCATAGAAAATTTAAAAGAAATTGGTTCAGAACACAAAAATTATACATAATATAACTTTTAGGTTACCTTTTAGATAGTCTATCATAAAAAAAAACATTTAATTTAATGAAGTTAAAATTCTCTCCCTTAAAAAAGAATTTTTGACTCGCGGTTACAGCAATATTTTTATATTAGAAAAAAATAAAAAATTTAAGAAACTTTACAATAAAAGACAATGAAAAATAATAATCGTATAATTATAATTTTACTTACAAACAATTTTCTGTAGAGTTTTTCTTTATCATCTGTGAATAGCCCATGCCTAATAAGCTTGTCTTAACAAAACTTTTAGGTCGTTAATGAATGAAAAAAAAGAAATGAAAACTATTTATCAAGCAACGTTTGGGTTTAATTATTTACAACCCCGTGGATTTTCTTGAAATTCCATTCTTCGCTCATTCTTTTTTAAGCTCTTATTCTTGTAGATTTGAAAATTAGAGGATTAGGCTTTTATATAATATAATATTTATTGTTTGGTTTAAATAGTTATCGAGTCAAAATTAGAAAAATAACCATGCAGCAAGACAAGATGATTATGAAATTTAAAATTTTATTCAGAATAAAAATGTTAAAAATCAAGATTTTATGCGATTTTTGTACTTCCTTATCTATTCAAGCACATCGAAAATATACCATGAAGTACTTTTATTTTGAAATCCATATAAAATCAGGTAGCTTTGTGATTTTGTTAAGTAGCCACACTCACCCTTAATACATGTAAAAGAAATATTTTTATCATTGCTAATTTTGTTTTCTTAGGTCAAATCAAACCATTAGATATGGGCCCACAAAACATCCTCCATATGATAATAGTTGTCTGCTTTTAGAGGGATATTCACTATAATAATATTATTAGTTAATAAGACTGGAGAAGAAATAAGACTGGGTCGAGGATTTCATCAATTACTACTTGGAAATTTTAATTTTCTATAATTAGATAAATCGAAAAAAAAGTTTTCTTGGTGCAATGTTCTACTCTAATCATGATTCTAATTGTAAAATCTATTAAATTTCAAATTTTCAGATAGTTTCTCCTCCTCCATATATTCTAGGGTGCTCTTTTTTCACCTAAGGAGGAACAAAAAGTTGATAATAGAAAAGGAAATAGATGCAATCGGAATCGGAAGAAGAAAAGATACAAAGTAAGTTTATAAGTTTTGTTATATATGTTGTTTTTTTTTCTTTTCTTTTTTCTCCTTTTTAGATGTAGTTTTAATAAAAGAAAATTGGCTACAACCACTTATTTCTTAACATAATTAAAAAAAACTCAGCTTCATAATTAGTTTGGCCTCAACCGCATTCACGTCAACAAAAATCAATCACATGAATCCTTCTTCTCATATAATTTTGTTTATCTTTTTACTCTTTTTTTAGTTTCAGACATTGTCCTTTACCGTTTGGCCTGAAGAAAGTGTGCTTCCAATTGCAGGTAAGTCTCATCGCAAGCAGCTTCAGCACCATGAATTATTCAATCTCGATCTCCAGAGAGGGGATCAAATCGAATCGATTACATAGCAGGGAGAGAGTCAGATTCAAAAAAGGCATTTTTGTGGGGACTGGTCGCAGTCCTAATAAAGACCAAAAATAAGGTATTTTTGTGATGACTGTGATCCTGATCACAGTCCTAATAAAAAACCGCGATCATGATTGCAGTCCTATAAAGACTCAGAAACATGACATTTTTGTGAGGACTGCGATCATGATCGCAATCCTAAAAAAGATGATCACGATCATGATGACAGTCTATAAGACTCAAAAACATAATATTTTTGCGACCACTGCGATCATGGTCTAATCCTAATAAAGACTAAATCTGACATTTTTGTGAGAATTGTGATCATGATAGCAATCCTAATGAAGTTTCAGAAATAGCGCATTTTTGTGAGGATTGCGATCATAGTCGCAGTCCTTAGCTTAATACTGTGATAGGCATTTAAGTCTTTTCACTATTTAAAGCGTGCTCAACAGCGCTTATGCACTCGACACATTGGCGTGCGAACCTCAGTGGCGCTTCTGTGCTTGACATATAGGCGCACGCTTTTTTTTTTTTTTAAAAGTTAGCTGAAGCGAATTAAATTTTGTGAGTGAGTTTTTTTCCTAATTGGATTAGGTAGCTGAAACTGAATCCCCGTTTAATAAATTTGTTTTTGTATAGATATTTTGTTTAATTTTTATGAATTTGATAGCAAATTTTTTATGAAACTTTATGAGCTATTTCAAATTATAAGAGTTACTAGTCAACTATTGGCTCACATCAGGAAGTGGTAAGATTTTAGAGGCAGTTTAGGACACGAAGAAAAATTCAAAGAGAGAGAGAGGCAAGTTTAAACTCTCATATTATGCTTTTTTACTTACTCTTTTTCTCCTTTTAGTGTACCTTTTCTTTTAATAATAACTATGTTTTCCGCTAAAATTATATATGAAATTTGATATACTCCCAGTTAGATAATTTCATTTGATAATTATGAAATTGATAGCAAAATTTTGATTGATAAAAAAAAAATCCTAAATAAAAAATAATTTCAAACCCACGTGCACTTGGTGCACGTGCATTTTACTAGATATAGCGTATTAAGCCTTTTGTTTTGAAAGAAGATGTATTAAGCTATAATTGTTGTGTCTCCCAAATGTATTTAACCTTGCAAAAGAAAAATCTAAGTTGAAGGGCAATCGTCATCTTACTCCCAGGATTTGCCAGCGTTCAACATGGAAGCTACAAATCTATCAGATAGCTTTCGGCCAGAAACCCAATCTCCATAAATCTGCCGTATATGCGAACATTGATGTCATTCAGACAATACACCTCAGTTACTAGTTACTAACAACCCCAAGAAAAGTTGGAAACAAATCTTGCAAGTGGTGGTGGTGGTGACATATACGCTTTGGACATGGTCGAAGGCACGCAACGATATCATCTTCAATCAAAATGGACGGAATATCTGTAAGTTTTGGCCCGATATTCGCCTGCAGATTCGTGAGCAACTCCTCTGGAGATCACCAGGAACCCTTGCCCGTCTTGTTAGATCTAATAATTATTCAAATAAGATCTCATATATGAAATAGCTTATTTATCAAGATCAACGGGAAGTAGGGTGTTGGGCATATCTGATTCCATTACGAAAAAGATGTCGAAGGTTGCAGGATATCGAGGATGCCGGAGTTGAGGGAGTCGATTCTTTTCTCCAGCCACTAAGTTCTCATCTTGATAAGGCTCCAAGAGAGAGATTAGGTCATTGTGGTGGAAAGGGAGCCCTAGCCATGATATATATAACATTAAGGAATCCTAATTCAACTCATCATAGATCTACGCCCTTGATTGATAACATGAGTTCCACACAGGTAGATGACTCTTACATTTAAATTTAAATGCTTTTATGGCTAAGAGCAATTGAAAACGTGTCTAAACCCAAATCATTTAGACTTGATCAATTCTTTATTGAGTCAAACAACATAGAGTAAAGTGAGCAGGTGCAAATATCCAATTGACTTGATTAGGCCCAAATTAAATTAGACTTTAAAACATAATGTAGCACCCGTTCCCGATTCCCGAGATACGTTCCCAGATATGTGTCCTGATTTATTTTTACCATATTGTTCCAATTTTCTTTCAGTATTTATTTTTAAGTTGTGATTTCAAATGTTTTTGGTATCAGATCTGGATTCTCAGTCTTAGAGTCAGCCCAGACCCGGACTGAGAACCCGATACCGGTATACTATCCGATTTGACCTTTCTGATAGTTCAATTTGATTGATTTCAGTTTCAAGATTTTCTGAAATTTTTCAGAATTATTTTGCAAAATCTCCAAAAATCAGTGTCGGTCAGCATCGCTGACAGATTCTCGGATTTTGGTTTTCAAGCGGAATTGAATTTTCAGAAACGAATTTCACGTTACTTCTTAGAATTTCATTTTCTATCTAAATATATGTTTTTGAATTTTTCTAAATTTATCAAAATTTGACCGATTTTGGTGTCGGCCGGTATCGTTGAAAGATTTCAAGATTTTTAATTTGAAAAGTAGATGAAATTTCTCGAATCCAATTTCACCAAACATTTTAAAATAATATTTACTATTTTAAAGAATTTTTCGGAACGTTTCTGAGACAGTCATATTTTTGCCCTATTAAAATAATAATATTATTTATCGTCCTTTTCTTTTCTTATTTTTTCCTTCTCCACTCCTCTACTTTATATTCCCAGAATATTTTATTAATTTAATTATCTAATAAATATTTTTTATTTTTTTCTATTTCTTTTCTTTTTCTCTAATTTTCCTTTTCCTTTCTTTTTCTTTCTTTTTCTTCTTTCTTCTCTTCTCCCCATGCCCTGCAACTCCCATCCCCTGCAGTCGCCTGCAGCCGCCAGCAGCAGCCCTAGCCAGAGCATGATGGGCTGTTGCTGCAGCCTATCCTCCCCCCATCGCCATTCATCATCACCACTTCCCTCCTCCTCTCCATTAAAACCCTTCCTCCCCTTTCTTTCTATTTTCATTTTCTCCAACACTTCAACCAAACACCAACTCCCGCTTCACCACCGGCCGGCTCCACCACCTGAGCCGTCGCCACCGTTACCCTTGGCCGGCGCCGCGCCACCCCCACCTCCCCACTTCCTTCTTCACTTTCAACAACCCCAAAACACCACTCCTCCTCCTTAATTTTATCCAAACCCACCACCACCATTTCACCTTCTTCCCCAAAAGTTCCCACCAAATCACCTCCTCCTCCACTTCCAACCTCTCAACCATCACCTCCTCCTCCTCCTCCTCCTCTAACTCTCCACCACCTCCAACAACCACCACCACCATAACCACCACCACCACCACCTCCACCAACCCTACACAACAACCCACAACCCTAACTCCACCAACCCCTCTCCCCCGGGCTAGGCCGCGGCGCCGCCGCCGCCGCCAGGTCGCCGGCCGCCCCCTCCCCCTCCTTTTCTTTTTTCCTTTTCTTCTTTCTTTCTTCTTTCTTTCTTTCTTTAATTCTTTCCTTTTCTCCCTTACCATTTTTACCTTCTCCTTAACCCCCTATTTTCTTCCCCATAATTTCAATTATACCCATTCCCATTAATTCTTATTTTCTCTCTTTAAATAACCCTATACTCTCTCTCCCCCTCTCTCATTCCCTCTCTAATATATTTATTATATATATTATATATATATATATATATATATTTATATTTTATGGGCTAGTGGCTTGCTCGCACGTGTTAGAGGATTTCTCTGATTTTTTCTCGGTATTTTCATTCCGGTATTAGGCGAGTACATTTCTTTTTTATTACCATTATTTCATGTCTAATAATTATTAACTTGCTTTTAATATATGATGTCTCTTTATGCAAGTTGGTATATGTTATATAAGTGATTTTTAAAATTATCATGTTTTATAAATAGTTGCCGACCGTTATTATACTTTGTCGAACCGGTATTATACCGGGTACGCCAAGATCTGCTCCCGCTTTACTCGGCTTCGCATAGCTAATTAAAAGATAAATTTATTATTATAAATATGGTTGTGAAGAGTTTGAAATGTTTATACCGTTCTCCTGTACCATGTTATGTGACCGGTTGATACCTGATATTTGATGTTATGACTCTCACTGACATATTAGTTACCTGATCCTGACATGTATACACCTGATACTTATCATGCTATATTTGACACTTGATATCTGACACTGGTACTTGTCATGATATACTTGACCCTTTATATCTGACACCGGTACTTGACATGCTATCACTCACTTGACATGTTATCACACGCTTAACATGCTATCACCTAGTACTAGTACACTTAACCTGATATTGTGACACCTGACTGGTTACTGTTATACCTGGCACATGTATTATATTGTATTTTCATGACTATCACTTTTACGGAGACTTGGCATGATTATTATACTGTTACCAGACTTCTGGTACTCCTGAACTCCTGTACTCTTGAACTCCTATATTCCTGAACCCCTGTAACAGGGAGACTCCTGATATTATACTCATGTTAATCCCCGTAATTGGATAATCATGGTTATTGGATTACTGTATACATCTTATGGACATTAGCTTTGGCAACATATATAATAAAGTACTCAACTTACACTGGGGTGGGAGAAACTGATGAAAACCGGTATAATGTCATATTTATAATTGTGATATTTCTGAAATGTCGTGTGGGGCGCGTAATGATAACTCCCAGAAGCATTAGCCTGATTCTGAAGTGTCGTGTGGGGTGCGTAATGATAAGCCCCCGGAAGCAGTAGCCTGTACTCCTGAGCAAGTCCCGAGCAGAGACGGGACCAACTATAAATATGAGCCATCAGATTTATCAGTTTCAAAATAATAACTCGTCTTATTCATAAGTGGATGTATGTGTGCCGGTAGCACATACAAAAGCATATGAATCGGATGAATAACATAAAACAACCAAACAGTAATAATGTTAGGAACGTGTGATATTTGATCTCTCCTTTGTTCGGGTCCTAGTACTCACATATCAGACCCGAGTGAGTTCTACAGAGTGCGAACTCTAGTATGAACTATCGGTGATGTGAGGCGCTGGTAGGGAGGCGATTGAAATATTAAACAGTACTGATTATTATTATCGAATAAATTAAAATTCAACACCTTTATATTCCAGTTATAGTGTTAATACCCTGAGTTGACACCTTACTTTATGACATATGATGATTACTTCAGACACACTATAGTTCTGTTACTCTTAGGACAACTCAAGTTGTATAAACTCAGACGATGGCGACATGAGATATGTGGTATATAGATGAGAGTTTTCTTATTTGGATTATCCCTTTGACGTATCAGTCCCGTAAATCCATAATCTGAGCTTGTACAACTAGTTTTGTCTATACTTGTATTTATCACATGTTTAACTTATTTACCGCAGTTTATATGTACATATGCTCTTCATACTGCCTTCTATGCATGTTTTCAGTTTCATATTCATCGATATACATGATTTACTGTCGTTCCTTTAATTTCCCTTATGTTGCTTATTATTACTTGTACCTGCATGCCTGTACCACATCACCTGATCATGTACATGTGTGTCTGTTATGCACGCCATTTGGCATTATTATACGTACTCGCTAGGGTTGCTAACAACCTTGGATTCTCATGTCTAGATCCTAGAGACCGGATCTTGGTGGCCTTGCTGTAGCTGATCAGAGTGCACAGTGGATCCTTCCGTGACTATCGAAGTGCAGCAGAAGTGTAACCCCCTGATCCCTGGTGTACGTATCACAGTATCGGTACTCGATACGACGTATAAAATTGATTTGACCTCCGTGGTAGTCCGATTGAGCTGATTTTAGTTTCTAAAATCATTTTCTAATATTGTAGATTTTTCAAGATTTTCTGAAAATTTTCTGGATTATTTTGGAAAGTCTCCGTAGTCGGTGTCGACCGATACCGATAATAGGCTTTACGATTTTTATTTCACAAACGGAGTTATATTTTGAGAATCCTCTTTCACTGTAGGTCTTAGAATCATATGATCTACGCTAGGAAATTTTTGGGAAATTTTCTGAATTTATCAAAAATCGGGCCAAACCGGTGTCGCCCGGTACCGGCGACATCTTCCAGGATTTTTAATTTGCAAACCAGACAGCATTTATTCAAACTGTTTTCATATTACGTCTCAGGATAATATTATCTATTTTATGTAATTTTTACGTACCGTTCGGAGCTGGTCGAATATTGGGCCAATATTATAATATTAAAATATTATTTTTTTAATCCTTTTCTTTTCCCTTCTTTTTTCCCTTCTTCTCCAATTCTCTGGAGAAATCTCAACCGCCTTTGACTCTCCCACCGCCTCTCTCCCCCTATTAAAATCTCTAATCCTCTCTCTCTCTCCCCTCACTCTCTCTAATTCTCTCTAACAACTCTCTCTCTTACAAACTCTCTCTCTCCCCCTCTCTCCCCCACATAAATGTTGAGGGGGGTTGCCTGAAATTCACCCTTTATTTGTTTTGGGGTTTTCCAATTTCAAATTGGATAGGTGCAGGCAACTGGTCGACTTCATATGGGTAGCTTGCGATCTCTGTTTCATTCTTTTTGGCTTCTCTTCTTATTCGTCTTCTCCATTGGAATATGATTCGCTTTTCTCTCTCTCACCATCTCTCTCTCTCTCTCCCCCTCTCTTTCTCGCTGCCGGAACAATCGCCGCGCCGCCGGCGGTCGGGACCGCCACCGGCGGGCCTCCCCCGCCGCCGGCCAGCGGTCGGGACCGCCACCGGCGGGCCTCCCCCGCCGCCGGCCAGCGGTGCTGGCCGGCCATGGGCGCGCAGCACAGCAGCGCCTCTGCTGCTGCTGTGTGTTTTGTGGGTGTGTTGTGTATGTTGTGAGTGTGCTCTGTTGTGTGTGTGTGCGCGCGCGCGCGCTGTTGTGTGTGTGTGTGTGTTGTGGGGTGTGCTGTGTGTGTGTGTGTGCGCTGCTGTGGGAGTGTGTGCGTGAGTGTGAGTGTGTGTGTGTGTGTATGTGTTGTTGGATTCGGGTTCATACCCGAACCCACTATAATCCTATTGGTTGAGTAGAAACCCGTTACCCAAGAAGCCCTACCCATTAACCCACTAACCCACTTCCAAGTCATTGGGTTTGGGTTGTGGATTTAGACCCGACCCGTTAAGAACCCAAACCCGCATCCAAAGCCTAATAAAGGTAACTTTACAGAAAGCCCCCTGCTACATTTCATTATTTACATTTGAAATATTGTTATTTACATATTTAACCTATTTTAATGATTTTTAGCGTTCGGGCGATATCGGGAGCATCCGGACTCCGATTTGGACGATTCTGGATCCGTTGCGATCGTGGGAAAGAGAGCTACCTTCTCATGGCTAGTTTGTGAGTGTTTCTTTTATAAATTATATTTTACTATGTTTAGTGCAAGTGATTGATAAAATCTTGATTATGGATAAAATACGGTAACTAGTAATTATTAACTTGTAATTATTGGAAACTCATTGTAATAGGAATAACCAATACGATTGTATGGTATTTCCTGATGTAATATAAATATAGGTGATGTAATAATAATAACAATAAATACTGACTAGACAACTCGGACATAGTCATCATACCTGCACGGCCACTGACACTCGGGCCACTATTGCACCATATTTTTGGACATTATTATTTCATGTATG
Source organism: Agave tequilana (assembly GCA_038442645.1). Lineage (NCBI taxonomy): Eukaryota > Viridiplantae > Streptophyta > Magnoliopsida > Asparagales > Asparagaceae > Agave > Agave tequilana. Next base: position 107,059 of record JAVJIF010014165.1, on the reverse strand, counting down.
GTATCACAGTTAGATAACTAACATCACATGTATACTGATCCACGGTACTCGATGACACTACACTGTCACTAGAGTTGAATGTCGGACACCATTATTTCATGCACTGGTCTCATCATGACACGGATACTGTAAGTTCACTGGACATGGTAGTATATCATACACTGATCACTGTTATTACATGTACTATCACAGAGATATTACACGGATTATTGCTACACATATATGTTCCACTGGTACACGGATATACCAATGCACGGACTACCGCATGTAATATTATTGTTATCATCGTTACATGGATTCCCGGTATATCACTGTTACACATGCATGTATGGTTTCTTTATTCTTGTCATATAGCTCCTTGTTCATATTACATGTATTATTGTTCCATGTTATCCCCGTAGTCATGTTATATGCTTGTTTCCCGTTACTGATATTGTATTCCCGTTACTGGATACATGAGCTGTTGATATGCAATGTGTGGAAGCCACAGATATTGTTCCCGTTTCCCGTTATCGTGTTTGGTGCTATCAACAGAGCTCATGTCATGTTATCGTGTTACATGTACCATATCCTGTACTTGTTCCTGATATACTGTATAGTGAAAGATAATAAAGATAACTTGGGTATGGGGGAGACTTGACGATTGACTAGATCTTGTCGGGTGGATGTCTGGATCCATTGTTTGTCCCACTGCAGGGGACGGGGTAGTGCTGGCTACCGTCTGTTATAGCTCATGAGCTCCTGTTTATTGTTTTAGCTCATTGAGTTCCTGTTACATGTTACAGCCTTCGCGGGCTGGCCCTGGTCTCAGCAGCCAGGGGTCTGTTTAAGGCCGTGATCCCGGGTATGCACGGGGTACACCCACCTGACTAGATCTCCTTGACTATTGGGTTTCCAATTAACATAATAAAACAGTATACACGATAGTGACGTCGGGAGCACTTGTTATTTGGTCACTCTCTCGTTTGGATAATGGTACCCGTAGGCCATGTCCGGATGGGTTCGACTGGAGTGCGGGCTCCAGTATGAACTGCCAGTGGTATGGGACACTGGAAGAGATTGATTAAAATACCAGGTGTTACTGATTGCTACTATTGTATAAATAACAGGACCTGCCTGATACATGTAAACTATTGTTTCGTTGTACATGTTCCTGTACCCGACCATTTCGCCGTTATCATGTTACCTGTATATGTTGTTACCCTACCTGTTTCATGCTATACATTCTGTGGTGGCATCCTACTCATGTACATGTATATCTGTTACTTTGCCTGGTACATGTTACTCTTTCTGTGGTGGCATACTACGCATGTTCTGCATTGCATCTATTCCGTTTTCATATGCTCACCTGCATGTTCATATTGCATATGCCCACCTGTATGGTCACTGCTATCACGTCACCACTAGCATGTTCACTGCTAGTACGTCACCACTAGACATCAGTAATTCTTTATATAACCTGGATACGACTATAGACATGACCCGATGATAACCGGCTAGGTAGTGATGGTATTAAAAGATAACATGTCTATATCTTTCTACTGATTCTTATATACTTATTAAATAGTATCACTATTCATCTTAGTATCATGCTTGTAGTATTATTGTATATATTACTGCCTCCTTCATTTTACCACTCACTAGGTCGCTTTCTGACGACCCTGGGTTTGCATGCCCAGGTCGGAGATCTGAGTTACCGTAGCTTCAGAGAGTGCCTTGGAGTCACATGGGAGATTCCTCATCGGGACTATTCATAGGTATCTTAGTGATTTATTTCTGTTATCTTATTTGTTCCTCTTTTTCATATTTGTTATGATCATTAACCCCTTTCTGCAGGTATTCTTGTACTTATTTCCCGCTGGAACCATTATGTCTATGGAGGTGATTCCCTGTACTGAGGCTTAACGTACGCGTGAGGTTGTTTTCACCTCGCGTATGTACGTCGCCATAACGTCTCCGTACCTGCGGGATCGGGACGTTACAAGAAGCTTGAATCATCGCCGCAATCCTTCCTCCCAGTTCCTCTCATGTTTGGTTCTATACCCCTCTTGCTACTCGTGGGTACCTCTCAGCTTTTATATCTCTTCATATGATGTACTCTTATATTTTCTGGTGATGTAATATTCTTGTAATATTATGTCACTCTCTGTGATAATCATGTACTTGTACTTTTTGTTGGAATGTATATTACCGCTATGCTTCCGCACTCTGATTCTTACCTGTACTGATGCTTAGCGTATATACGTTAGGGTATTTCTGACCTGCGTATATAGGTTGCACTAACATTTTCGTACCTGTCGGATCGGGGCGTCACACATAATAAGTCTAACAATATCTCACTTGGGCCAAGCAAGTCATACTGAATAGATATTATGCATAAATTTATGACGTCAAAATTTTAACCGCCGACAAATCATATTTCAAAACAATCTGGTCTATTAAGTGTCTTGCCATCGTTACCTTCTGTATAATCGAGGTAAGACATTCCACATTATAAATTTCAAAAATTTTAACGACATATATCAAATGTGGACGTGTGGCATGAAAATGTCCTCTAATCAAATAAGATACAATTTAAAAATCTTAGAATCATCCACCGATACGATACAATCTAATAAGATACAAACTAATCAAATAAGAAATCCAATCTCATTTTCAATTTAAAAATCCTAGAATCATCCGCCGATACGGCCCGCACCAATCCAGCGGAATTTGATAAATTTAGAAAAATCTCAAGAAATACATTAAGATATCAAATATTCTAAGAGATAATGTGAAAGCGATTTTTGGAAATTTGACATCATTTGTAATTTAAAATCCCGAGAATCAATCGGCAGTACTGATTAATACTGATTTTAGAGATTTTGCAGAATAATTCTGAAAAATTTCAAAAAATCATGAAAAATTTGAAATATTGAAAAATAATACTTGAAATAGAAATCTGTCAAATCTGACTACCAGAAATATCAAATCGATTAGTATACTAGGATCATGTCCCCAGTTTAGATTAGAGCTGACTCCGAGTCCACGAATCCAGATCCAAAGCAAAACAATCATATAGATAATCATAAAACAAAAACAAATACTGAAAGTAATAAAAAAATTACTATCGAAAAATCTGAATTCGTATCTAAGTATGTATTCTGAGAACGGGGCGTTATATTCTACCCGCCTTACAAAAATTGCGTCCTCGCAATTTCGATAAGGGGTAAATGAACACAGAAAGGATAGGACGAGGATTATATCATTTAAGATATGAATTACTACGAGTAGTGCTCTCAAGTCGACTGGATAATAATCAGAACATATACATCTTCTGCACTTCCTTCCGTATAAATCTTCAGACGATGCCATATAATACTGACCCGATATCACTTCTCTATCTGAGTGGTATGAAGTTGTACTGATGAAGAGTCTGTAATAGAATTCGCGCTGTGCTGCATACTTAATATCACTCCAAGAATAAGCCCGAATACCGAAGATAAAGAAAACCCTGATAATACTGAGCATAAATAAAGAAGACCGATAGTTAAGAATTTTGAATACCAGGCATCGATCACTCTAAAAGATATAACCAAGAATATAGAATAACCACAGAGAAACCCAAATACCACTTCTGAAAGATAGCCTGATTGTAGATAAATTTGGAGAATACCCGAGCTTTATAGAATCAATCAAAAAGATCGTATAATAGATTCGTTCTGCCCTCTGCCGCTACGTCTCCATTCTATCCATATCTTAAGTTGGTATAAAGATAATGAGAATGAAAAAAGAAAAGATGGAAAGGACTCAGGAATAAAGGAATGGAAGATCGAGAAGGAACAGATACTCTGTACTTGCAGTTGATTGTGTAACCGGGATCCATGCAATCCAGTTGCAAATTTTTTTATCATTAATTTGTCGACAGGACGCACTGAGGATGTGAGAGCCTAAACTCTGATACCACCCTTTAACGCCCTGATCCCGCGGTTACGGAGACGTTACTGCGACATATATATGTAGGTCAGAAATACCCTCACATATATACGCTAAGCATCAGTACAGGTAAAAATCAGAGTACGGAAGCACGTAGTGCATTATACATTCCAACATATTAGTACAATTACAAGGTTATCATAGGATGTGACACAATATTACAAGAATATTACATTACTGATAGGCGCAAATGCGAGAATACAAAGAGATATACAATAATGAACTGTACAAAAGGTGCTCACGAGTCATAAAGGGAAAACTCGTAAGCCGAACAGGGGGCATAGAAGGATCGGATATCAGACGGTCCGCCGATGATCTGCGTTTCTGCTGCGCACTCTAATCAACAACCAGGAGAATTCACAACCTCCTAAACTCTGAGATCTTGACATGAGGATTCAGGGGAGTCAGAAACTCCCAACGAGTGATGAATGCCAAGTGGCGTGTAAGGACAAGCACACATGTATCGATAAATCTGAATCAAAAGCATGCTTTGAAAATCGTGTCGTGAGCATAGGCACACCAGATATAAATGAGACACAAGTAATGAGTGATAACCAAGAACCAGTATAAAACCAGGAATCAAGTCAGAAGGATAAGTACGGTGGCACAAGAGTAATGTCAAGCAGGAGACCAGTGGAGGAGTACACATGTGGTAAATTAAAAATATAATAATGATTAATAAAACCAAAATCTGAAGTAAAATCTGATGAAAGAAATTATGGCAAAACAGTTGTATAACCCAGTTTACAAAGCAACAGAACGAGCTATTATCTAGGAATCTTATTATTATTACTCGTCTGACTCATATAACTAGGTATGTGTCCTGGTGTATATCTCAACACACATACATCCATATATAAATAAGTCGAGGTTGGTCATTGGAAGCTGATGAAGAACTGATGGCTCATATTTATAGTAGTACCCGTCCTGCCTGGGACACAACCTACGGGTGCCTAAAATCACCCAAACACGAATTGTCAGTTTATTAATCCACCACTATAAGTAAAGCATCGTACCAGCATTCATCAGTTCCCTCCCCCATTCCCAGTGTAAGTTGTCCTTTTTATAATTTATTAAGCATAATTATCAGATTACGAGAATGAGTAGGAGCATAACAGGTTTAGGAGTAACAGGAGTACATGCATAACATGAGTACTTGCAAAATAGGAGTACTTATTAGGATATCAGGTATTATATTCTCATAATAAGATAATCATGAGTAAAGAGTTAAACAGGACAGGTATCAGGTGTTAATATCAAGATGACAAGTGAGGCAGATGGCAGGTGATAGCATGTAAATGACAGGTGTCAAGTAATAGCATGTCAAGTGTCAGGTGATAGCATAGTAAAGGTTAACATATCAAGCTGTGCATGGCAAGTGATAGAGTAGTAGTTGAGCACAATCAAGCTGAGCAAGCTAGAGGCACAGACAACAAACATTATTTAGTCACTAATGCGCTTGGCAGAGTTTCCAGGACGACTCGGCTTAAAATACAAGTCAAAAATCTGGCAACATTCCGCCTAGGCGAATCTAGTGAATAAAGCGTTGAGCGCTAAATATGCCTATCAGGCAATGCTAAAAATAAAACTAGCCGTTAATAAATCACAGAGAGGTTAAGCCCGGAGGTGGAGCAATATGGGGATATAGCTAAACCGTGCCTGACGAGGCTACACAATTAAGCTCTGCTCGCAGCCACATAGTGTAGCTGGTAAAACCCAGGGAGTTCGAGTAAAGCGAAAATATAGTAAACCGCGCATGACGAGGCTACACAATTAAGTTCGGCTCGCAGCCACACGACTTAGTTATGCCTCCGAAAACTCAGAGAGTTTAAGCCCGAAGGCTGTTAGTACCTGCAGAAGATGTTAGTGTCACACAGGTATAAATATAGTGTCATCTACACTATTACAAGCATTACAGTACGTCGATCCAATATAAGTTACAACATGTTTGCGGATTATAACTTACACGAACCCACGAAAATACAAGTACAATACAACCGTCGAAGCGGGATACCTAAATCAAGATGAGGACACTCGCCTAAATACAAACACGATGAAAATGTCGGGAACTCCGAAAAGCTATGCGCACGAACTCTATAGCGGGAAAACACCAAAGCGAGAAGCGAATGGGGGTTTGGCCCCTTGGTGCCCGCTGGCCCTAGGGAGGCGCGTCGGCCTCCTAGGGTGGCTAAGGAGGTGGCCGGTCCCAAAAAGGAGGAGAGGGAATAGGTGTTGATATATATGGCCTTGAGCTTGGTGGAGATGGAGGTAATGGTGTGTTGGATTTTGATGGAGAAGGAAAAGGAAGGTGATGGAGTTGTTGGTGAAAGTGATGTTGGAGGTTGAAGTAGTGGTGATGGGGGTGGTTTTATGGAGGGATTTGTAGGTGATGGTTGTATTGGAGAAGGTAAAAGAGATGGTGAAAGTTTGGTGAAGTTTGGAGATTGTGGTGGAATTAATGGAGATGGAGGAGGAAGCAGATGATGGTAGGGAGTTGTAGAAGTTGTAGTTTTTGTGGAGTTGAATGAGGAGTAGGTGGTGATGGGGTTTTGATGGAGAAATGAGAAGAAAAAGGGGTTGTATTTGGAGTTGGAGTTAAAGGAGAAGGATTAAGGTTAGGTTTTTTTTTATGTAATAGTGATGGGAAAGGGAGTTATGACCGGCCTTGGTGATGGGAAAGATGTGATGAGTGGGTTGGGATATTTTGGTGGAAGAGTGTAAAATGCAATAGAAGAATGGAGAAGGTTTTAGAATATGATGGAAAAAAAGGAAGGAAAAAGGAAAAAGAAAAGGAAAGGAAAAAAAAGCAAAAAAAAGTAATTGAAAGAAAACGGGAAAATAATTGGAATGGTAAAATCTCTGGGTTCAATCGCGGATGCGGAAAACTTTCGGAAAAATGCCGAAATCGTTCGAAAATCAAGTATCTCAGAACGATCTCCAAAAATTCTCAAAAATCAAGAATATTATACTGAGTATCATGGTGAATTCAGGCTCAAGAAATTCAATCTCATTTTCAAATTAAAATCCCTGGAATCATCAGCTGATACGGCCGGCACCGAATCCGGCAGAATTTGATAAATTCAAAAAAAAAGTTTCAAAAATACATTAAGATAGCAAATATCATTCTAAGAGATAATGCGAAAGCGTTTTTTGGAAATTTGACTCCGTTTGTAATTTAAAATTCTGAGAATCAATCAGAAGTACCGATTAATATTGATTTTAGAGATTTTACAGAATAATTCTTAAAAATTTTAAAAAATCATGAAAAATCTAAAATATTAGAAAATAATATTTGAGATAAAAATCGGTCAAATTTGACTATCAAAAATATCTAATCGATCTGTTTACTAGCATCAGCTTTCCGGTTCAGACTAGAGCTGACTCTGAGTGTATGAATCCAGATCCAAAGCAAATCAATCATATAGATAATAATAAAACAAAAATAAATGTGAAAAGTAAATTAAAAAATACTATCAAAAATCTGAATACGTATCTAAGTACGTATTCTGCGAACAGGGTGTTACACAGGTGCACACAAAGAAATATGCATACATACAAAACACACAGTATGCACACCATGTGTATGTGTGTGGTGTGTGTGTTTATGAGCATACATCTACATACACATTATATATACATACCCATACATACATAAGCATAATATATATACATTCCCACACAAGCATAATATATATACACATTCAAGCACTTACCACACACTCACACACAACACACGCTCACACATACATCCACACAAGCACCACACATGCACATAATTAAATACCAACACACACACATTAAACCCATGCATATAATTAATAAACACCTAAATTTAAACATATTCACAGAGAGAGGGAATACCTGAGAGAGAGGGGTGAGCTCAGGGACTAGTGCCTTGGAGGTGTTGCGGGCTCCGGCGAGGTGGAGTGCCCGGGGGCTTGGCCTAGAGGACAAGGGAAGAGGAGATGGAAGCCCGGGCTCGGCCTGGAGGTCGGCTGTGGACGACGGCAAGGAGAGGAGTGTGTGGGTGGAGGATGGATGGGGTCCTACAGGTGGCCTGGCTCCGGGCTGAGGTGCTTCGCTGCGCGCTGTAGGGGGATGGGGCACACGGCCAAAGGAGGGAGTTGGGGAGTAGGTCTCGTGGCCAAGGAGATAGGTACGAACTGGAGTTGTGGTGGAGAGGGCTTGGCATGGGGCTCTACCGTGGACTGTCGCTCGCCGGCGGGGAAGATCGGCAACCATGGGGGGAGCTCGAGGCAGAGGATGGCTCCAGTGGCTTGCGGATCTCGCCGGAGAGGGGATGGCCAAGGTTGGTTGTTCACATGGCACCGCGATGGTGCGATGTTGCTTGCGGAGCTCCGGCGGAGGGTGATGCGGGGGGTTTTGCCAGAGAAGAAGTGGAAGGAGGAGGCAAATATGGATGTGTGCTGGGAAAAAGATTAGTTAGGTTTAGGATTAAGATAGAGATTTAGGAATTGATTGTCATGAGATTATAGGCTTTGATTTAGTTGTCAGGATTAAGGATTTGGATAATGAGTTAACGGGTTATGGGTAATGGCTTGGGTAGGAATCAAGGAATAGAAATGGGTTAAGGCCTTGGCTTGAGCTAAAGATAAAACACATACAAATAAATATCAATAACATTAATAACAAGAATAACAACAATAATAATACTAATTAACAATGATTATAATTAACACTAAACATAATAATAACACTAATAAAAAGTAATAGTAATCAATAATTAGTAATAATAACACATAATAAATAACAATTAACACAAGATACATTTTAACAAATTTAAATATATTATTTATTATTAAATCTTATGTTTTAAAAATGGAGATATTACAAGCCCCAAGCAAAGAGAGTCTCTCTTCTGAGTTCCAAAAGAATGAAGCAAAGTTTTTTGAGGTTAAAAGATGAAACAAAGTTATGGCGAGATGCTGCCCCATTGTCAGTCAAACACACCCCATCTCTACACTCCACTGTGCGTGTGTGCTGACAATGACAAAAGGTTGAGGAAGTGGTGATCGATGACAAATATGTCAATATTAACTACAGTAGTACCCTGCTCCCCCACATAGAAAACAACTTGAGCAGCCTGCATATTTGCAATTATTTACCTGCTAATTTAAAGTGAGCAAAGCTAGAAAAGGAATCTCGAACCGTAAACTTCAAAAGTATAATTTCTTCAATGCTAAGGACATTGTTTCTTTTAATGGATGATGAATCATGCACCTAGGAGCCTTACTTTTATAGACTGCCTTTAAAAGAGATGAAATCCCAAAAAGAAAGAAGCAAACATAATTATTACAACCAATCATAGAGAGCATACAGCTGTTGTATATGCACAGCGATTGGGATTCGGTTCTGTGTGTGAGCTTTAGACCTGAGAAGATTTCAAGAGCATAAAAGTTTAAAGTCTTTACACCTCTTATAATATTATAAGAGGGTCAATCTCATGTGTCAAGACGAGATTAACTTTCTTACATGAACTGAACCCAGCAATTGAGATAAAACCTGAAAATATTTGATACACAACCAGTGCGAAGCAGTTCATATGCTTGCGGTTTCACAATGCTGGACGACTGAGAACAGTCATCTGCTGTTTCCCGCGAGCACGGCCAGCGACCGAGCGATACAATGGCAGAAATTGCTCCCATATCACATATTCAGGTCAGTTCACAATCCATAATGCACAAAACCGGCCAAGGCCATGGATGGTAGCAGCAAAAGGATTTGGTCGTCAAAACAAAAAAAATCCTGGCAACAAAAGTTACTGGCCACGAAAATCCCTCAAGCTAATATTGGTACTAGCCTAACTCTAAAACTAAAACCCCCTCGGATTTTATGCCATATTGAGTAGGAGTAGAATAGATCCGGCATCACTCTTTTGAGGACTGGAGGGTTGAATCCATAGAGAAGGCAACTTTTCCTGATAAGAATGCCATAAAATCAAATTGTCAGCTTTGCGAAATTTAAGCGAAACAAACATTGCCAATCACAAATGAAAGGCAGCAAGAGCCAGAGACATGTCGCTCTCTTTACAGCTAAAATAGTGGAGCAGAGCATAATCACAAGCAGCGTGAGGGCAAGGAAGCACAGCTCATCTCAATCATCGACTTTGAGTTTTGCGTGGCTGTCCCTCCTACAGTTGGGCCCTCATGGCATCTCTACAACAAAGGCACCATTTGCACCTAACAAATAACAACAGAGAGCAACAAGAGCAGCAGCAGATGCTGCTGCAACAGAAATTACATACACACCCGATGGCTTCTTGAAAAAATAGCCAGCAAAAGAAGAACGCTAAATTTGCATATCAGCAGTGCACACATACAAATATAACAGGCTCCTAAAATGTTAAAAACAAAACCCCCACTGTCTAATACTCGGAAAAGAGAACTTATTGCATGAGTTCCACTTGCTTCACTATGTTAGGATAATTATGAGAGATGTACAGGTGCAAAATCCCACTTCTACTGTCTACTATACTAAAAAACATGAAGACGAGAAAGCATCATAAAACAATAAATCATACCTACAATTTCTATTTTCTTTTGCAACCAATCACTGTAATATACCTGTTACTAGCATTATAAACCTTTTATCTCCAAAGTCACTCCAACAAGGTTACATTAGCCCATCCATACTTTGGGATGGCTAACCATGTAAACAATAATCCATTGGGATTGCCAAAGGCACCTCCGAGCCTAAGAAAATAAATATTATGGACGAAGGAAATGGAAACAAACCCTTCGGCATGAATAAAAACTATTGCCATGATGTGACCTGCTTGTAACCGAAAGTATAAGGCTCCCATCCTGAACTTGTTTCCTTCCTATTCGTTGAAACGCCTGCAGTTGCAGGCTGTGATGCAGCCCTCATCGGGTCTTCCATTAAACCACTGTGGGCTTGCGCAAAGAAGTTCCTAAAATTTCCAGTTCCCCGACTTCCAGTCTCCAAAGACATAAAGCCAGAATTCAAGTCCAGTCCAGATTGTGATGTCCCTGCCCCATTCAAATTTGTGGACGTGTTTGACACGCTCATAAGAAAAGGAGGTAAGGCTGATGGTGCCATGCTTAATCCAGAGGCGTTCAGAATCTGAGGCACAACAGTCGCACCTCGAGAATCTACCATGTAAGGATAGTTAACAGGACCATAAAATGGAGGTGGGAAAGGCATTGGAGGCCCCATCACAGGTCCATTATAACCATAAGCAGGAAGCGGAATGTGACCATATGGCACCATAGGCCTGGACGCCATGACAGCCGCATCAGCACTAGATCCATTCCCCATAAAAGACAGTGGAGCTTCATCCATATAATCTGTAATTTTGGAACCCATGATAGTAATCACAGGATTGTCAGGTCTAGAGCTCGTATGCATGCCTGAGGCCTTCGAAGAGAATCTGCTGAGGTTATGAGATCCCATAGAATCCAAAAAGGTTGGGTTGTCATTCAAGTCGAAGTCTCTCGTTGTAGGTTGTCTTGAAGATGACGATGAAGCGGGAGACATGGTTCGGTCCCCATTTTGGTGTGAAAGACTCCAACATGATGGTGGAAATGGAGATACAGCATCCTCGTCTCCAAGACGGTTGAGGTCCAATCTCAATCTGTCTGCTCTTCTTGAACTGACTTCTGCAGAATCCTCCCGAGAAGGAATACCAGAGAAAGCAGGTATCCGTTTAACTGATAATGGATCCACTGCTTCTTCACCACTCTCCGCCACATTCAAATCAATTTCAATCAAGTTTGCTTTCCGCTTCTGACCAGAAGATGTCTTTTCAACATCCGAAGTTCTCCGAGGAGATGCTGGACGGAAAGCACTCGTGGCAGCAGAACCCTTCCAACCATTTTCACCTTCAAAGCGGTGAGGACTAACCGGAAAATTTGGAGCCCCTTTTGATGCAGCAACAGCTATCGGTGCAGAGACAGTGACTGAGCTGTTAAGCATGGAGTTTATCAAACAATCAGATTCCTCAACATAAACATCTTCATTCAGATCAAAGATGCATCTATTCTTGTCAGATTCATCACTTGATTCATGAGTTAGTGGCTTCGACATCTCCATATTCACACATTTATCAGGACTTTGGTCTGTTTCTTCAATTCTTAAATTATTATCCTTGGGTAATGAGGCATCGTCAAGATCTCTACCAGGTTGTGATCCGCGCCCATCTTGTTCTTCTTTTACAGATTGATCCTGATGGTCATCCAAACACTGGGGGACCATGTCCTCTCGTGAATTGTCATCCGGTGAAGAGCTGCAGAATGGTTCTCTGTAATCAACAACTTCGCGTTCAACTTCAATTGCAACTTGCCTTGCAACTTCCAGTGCATCAATCTCTCCATATTCTAGTCCCAGTTCTGAACCTTCATCCATCTCAACAGCTGATCTTCTCTTTGCCAGTTTTGAAGAATCATGCAGAGCAACATCATCTACCCTGCTAAAATTCAGTTTGGATTCGCTGTCAACCTCTTTGGCTTCACTCACACTTGCAACTTCTTGCCTGAGAGAAGTCTCTGAATCATCATTTATTCTCAGTTTGGAACCATTACTTAACAGATCTTGCATATCAGACTTGAGATCCATGTTCTTCAAATACTTTGGCACCACACAATCAATACTTGCAGACCTTGGAAGAGTCTCTCTGGTCTCTAATGCAAATGGCTTGATCTTTTGGGCGTCAAAATTGCATGATACAGAGCGTCCGGGCTTATGTGCATGAGAAGAAACAGATAAGCCGGAAGATGATGTGACCTTACAGCTTTCAGTTTGACCAGACTCAGATGGGTTACCAACCCTTGCATCCACCTCCATCTTTGTCTCCTCTGCAGTGTCATCTTTAAGCTCTGAAGCATCACAATGGCCATCAGCAACATCTCCTAGAGCATTAGAACAGCATGTGGCACTGGAGGCCATCTCTATCGCAGGACAGAGTGAAGAATCGCCTCTTTGGGATAAATTCTCTTGACAAAAATTTGAAGCAGGAGCAGAAGGCACAGCATCCATATCCTCTAAACTGGCATTTGCAGTTGCCGAGTTCAAAGAAGTGGCAAGCAAAACTTCATTTTCTGTTGAAGTTAGTACATCATCATTGTTGTCTAGTTTGGAAGCCTCCGTACATCCTGCAACATTTGAATGGTGGGAGGATTGGCATCCAGTCCCTGCAGATTCCTCTCCACCATTACTTTCTTCTAGCCCCGCTCCACGTGTAGAATTGTCAAAAACTTGATTTGTTAAGTTCACAACATCGGCTATACCAACATCGCCAGGAGGTTTGAGGCTGGCATCTTTGCAATTTCCATCTTTATTCATAATAACACCATTTTCTGTGGAATGCTTCCACCTGTCAGACAAAGCTCTTGCCTTCTCCTTGATGTCAAGGCTTTTGAATCCAATCAATTGTTCAACAGTAAATTGAATTCCCGAAGCAACCGCATCTTCTCTGTGAATCGGAAGCTTCCCAAGAGATCCTAATAACGAATTGAACAATTCTTCAACAGCAAGCTCAGAAGTATCATTACTAAACTTTAGAGCTTCTTGGAGCCATTGATTGAGATAGGACAGCCCATTTAACTTGACAAAATGGGTTAGACAATCTTTGGCTTCTGTAACTGCTAAAGTGCTTGAGACACTTGCCCATTGTCTCGTTATATCGCTGACACTACTCATAACACAATCCTTCTGCTGCTGGATAATAGAAATCAGTTCTTCAACCCTGGCAAGAGTTGCAAGGCCATTCTTCATCTCAGTAAGAGTAAAGAAATCTTCAAGAGTCATATTGTCTAACACAACAGAATCATTTCATCCTTCTAACTAGCATCCAAATTTGGAATGACCAAGGAAACAATGATGCCAATTACACGTGGCCAGTTAGCTGCAGTATAAAGTATAAGATTATCAGGAAAAAAACAATCATACAGATATTTTGGTGATAATAGTGAAATCTCATGAAAAGATGGAAATAGAATTCATGATAAAAACCGATTGGAACATCTGAAAATAATCGAATCCAACTTCACAGCATGGGTAACAAGTAATATTGGTTCTTTTGTTAATAGAAGTTTTGGCGAGTATGATGATGGAATTCCATGATCAAACAGAAGTTGATGAGAAGTTTGTGAATGTTGGACATTTGTCTCTATGCTATTTATTAGTGTCCCCTTTCTTGATCAACAAATTAAAAGCATAAATCTTTTTTTCCCTATGCTTCAGTTTGAATTATTCTAGCAACAGAGACTAGGCGAACTTAGAGTAAAAAAGGATATGGTAGGTGTTAAATTACCAGAGTGAAAAAATAGCCATATAGACAAAACCAAAGAGTAGGGGTGAAGGCTTTGGGTTGTTATAATTGTCATTCACTTGAAATTATTCTAGATGAAAATGATTTAATAATCTAATGATAAAAAGTTATTAACCGTTTTTCGATAAAAAGTTATTAACCGTTTGTCAAAAAAAAGTTAACCTGTGAGTCATATTTGATTACATAGGCTCTTTCTCTCTCTCTACACACGCGCCGCGCGCGCACCACAAAAAAAAAAACTTATATGAGCTACAACTAGTTCCACGTGTGGATCGATGATCCACACCGTTCAATGTGATTTGCATGTACTAAAAAAAAAGTGGATAAAAAGTCATGAGTTTTGGAGATTTTTTGCCTATTGATCAAGCGGGACAAACTTGTCCAAACTTGTCTATTCACGGGAACCATCCAACTTGTCCATATTTGTCAATTCACAGGAACCGTCCAATTTGCAACCAGGCGATGGATGAGCAAATGATCTTTAAAACCTATGATTTTTCATCCATAACTCTTTGAGAGTATATAGATTATTATGAACTGTGTGAATCATCCAAATAAATGATCCACACATAGGGAAAAGTGTTGCTCATATTAAGCTTATATGAACTTAAACTCATCCCTTATTCTTAATTCACACACACGCACGCACGCACACATATGAGAATATATATGAGAATTGAGAACAAGGAATATGAGTCTAAGCACGTATAAACTTAAATGTATTGAAGCTCTTTCCCACGTGTGTGGATCACCCATGGGGATGATCCAAACCATGCATGAGCTACAAATCCTCAAGGAGTTGAGGATGAAAATCATGGGTTCGGAGGTCGTTTGCACCCCCATCATGTGGTTGCAAATTGAATAATTTCTATGAATAAAACAAGTTTGGATCGGTTGTTGGATGGGCAACCGCTCTCCAAAGCTTATGAATTTTCATCCACTGCTCGAGAATATGTAGATCACAATGAATCACAACGAATAGTGTGGATCGATCCACACGAAGGAACTAGGTGGATCGATCCACACGAGGGAACTAGGAGTAACGCATCCCCCCCCCCCCCCTCTAGCTATCTATAAACACGCTTGCACGCGCGTTCTCATGTGCACATGCATCTCTTTTCACATCTTGACTTATACCAAGCATATTCATATGAAACATTTCAAAGAATCAACATATTGCAGTTACCCACATGGGCTGTGTCATGATTTATCCATTTCCGGAATCAACACTAGCCACATAAAAGAGTATATTTTGGAAGAAATTCTAATTATTGTATTAAGTGAACATCATCTCCCTACAGCCAACTCATGTATCAGGACTAATACCATAAGTTTCCCAAACACTCGCTGATAGAAAAATGCAGCAGTGATCTTTAGATGTGTTACTACAACTATAAATATCAGGACGCAGCCATGATCTTCAAATAGTTAAATTTCATTCAGATTTTTGAAGGTGTTCTAAGGTATAATTATCTCCAAGATATGAGGGCAACTTCTCCCCAACTATGTAAATCCTTTTTTAGGTGGTGATTCTCAGCATTCAGATGAAACTTTGAGATAAAGGAGATATTCATAGATGTCATGGTGTCTAACATGCATAGTATGGATACAGGAAACAGTGTATTGAAGTAACAGCATCTGACAGGGATGTCTAAACCTTAAGAACACTATGGGGCTGTTTGGATTCAAGTGGGCGGAAGTGAGGAAGTAGGAAATAGGTTTTTTTTTTCTTTTGGAAAATGAAAATTTGTTTGTATCTTTTCCGGTGTTTGATTAAAAGTTGGAAAGTAGAAGTGAAAAAGTATATTGTTTTTTCTGTGTTTGACTAGTAATATAACAGTGAAAGTGAAAAAATTGACCACAAAGTTGACCGTAAAATCAAAATAAAAATTAAATATGAAAAAATTAGACTGTAATTAAAATGCAAAAAAGAATTAAAATGACGATAAAATTAACTGTTTTGAGCTACAACTTGTTATAAATGAGATTTACATGACCACAAAATTACTTATAGCACCTTGAAAGTGAGGAATGGTTGGGTAAAAGGGAAAGAGAAAAGGAAAAAAGTTTTCTCATTTTTCTTTTCTAATGTTTGGATGAACAGCGGAAGTGGAAAATATGACACTTCCCCACTTCCTCCCACTTCCTGAATCCAAACAGCCCCTATATCGCATTACTTCGAATGAAAATATGAATCATATGACACCATGAAGCTTACTTCCTAAAGTGGTTTGATTTAATTTAAAACTGTAATTTTCTAAAGGTTTGCAACTATCACCAATCAACATCATATACATAATATTGAGAATTTTTAAGCTAAAGAAGATATTCATAGATGTCATAAGGTCTAACATCACAGTATGAATATAGGAAATAGTGCATTGATGTAATTGGGTCAAATAACATGATAATTGGGTCATATAACAACATTAAGTCATGTATGGTAACATCTTCAATTATTGAAATGGCGCAAACAAAATAACGAACGACACCGGCTAAATCTCGTTCTAGCGCCAACGAACCCTAAAGGATACCTTTCAGGTAGGATAATATTCGAATTCACGAGCAAAACAACTCGAATCTACGAGCAAAGGTAAACAACTCGAATCCACGAGCAGTTGGAGAGAAAACTAAATTTTATTGATTAAAACTTTGATTCTAAAAACAAAGATACAATGATCTCTCGAAAGTATAAAGTATAATCTAACAAGGAAACTAGAAATAAATAAAAAAACAAAACAAATTGAAATCCAAAACGGACCCGAAAACAAACTCTTAAACAGAATCGAAAACAAATGATACGCTATTGGTGATCGATCGCTAGTCAAAAAGTGTGTGGCCAATCGACCGGCTAAGAGACTCGATTCTATGTCTCACTCTTTGTTTCTGGTCAGTCGACCAGATGGTCAACCGACAATCTAGATTGTTTCTCTGTTGTTAGTCGTTCGACCCTACATCTTTGACTGGCTTGCTCGGCGGTCGACCGAGACCTGTGTCAGGTCCGCTGTTGAGCCTTGAATTCTTGCTATGCCTTCCTACATCAGTCCCTCCCTTTTCAAAAGAACTTGTCCTCGAGTTCCGGTCAATTAAACCATGAATGTGGCTATCTTTAGCAAACTCGGCTTGGGGATAAGTTTGATCCCAAAACCTTAATTCTCCTTGATTGCACAAAGATATAAGTTTAAATGCCTTTTCTTTTGTAAACTTTGAAGTAGGTGAAATTGGCCTCATAGCAACTCTTTTGCCCTTCCAAGTGAACATATATATGTTCTCTTTAACTTTGTGGGTAATGTTAACATCATGTTGCCATGATCTCCCCAAAAGAATGACATTTGTCCATATCGACAACATCACAAACGGCATCTTGATAGAATTCGCCAATGGAAATAGGAACATGACATAAATATGTTACCTTGATAGAGGGACCCTTCTTGATCCAACCAATGGTGTGAGGATGAGGATGTGGCTTTGTTTTCAGCTTCAAATGATCTACAAGTGCTCTAGACACGATGTTCTCGCAGATTTCATTGTCAATGGTGTGGTTGCATACCTTATTCTTGACCGAACACCTTGAATAAAAAATTTGATGTCGTCGTGTGGTGTCGGAAACTACTGGTTGCAGAGCAATTTCTAAACAACATAAGCTACATGATCTCTATATTCTTTGACAAAGTTAGAATCACTTGCTTCCTTGATCACGATTCGTCCATCTCTGTAATTCGTGATGTTGACTTGCTTCCTCTTAGGGCATTCATTGGACCTATGTCTAGGCTCTCCACACCTATAACACTTGCTAATGTCAGGCTTGGCGTATGAAGTCTCCTTGCTCTTTGCAGCTGCGGCGGTTGTTGCTGATGAAGTGTCGGTCAAACGGATTGGCGGTCGATCAACCCTTGTGGGACTTGGCTGAACACTGACGTCACTTGTTGACTCTTCAATTGGTGCTAGATGCCTAAAAAGTAGAGCTCTACTTTATAGTCTCTCGATCTTCATGGCCTTGTTGTGGGTTTCATCAACGAAGAACATGTCATGAAGGATCACGCGTCCTTGGATAGGGTACTTTAACCCGTTAATGTACTTTGTCGCTTATTGTTCTTCCATCATGGATATATCGCATCATGATGAAAGGCGATATAACTCCTTCGTATACGCTGCAACAATCCGTGTACCTTGTTTGCAATGTTCAAATTGATTATAAAGAATTTATTGATAATCGAGTGAAAAAATCTACCTCGAAGGAGTTATTTCATGCGTTTCCATGTCATCACGAGTGGCTTGTCTTAACGTCTCCTTATGATTTGTAATTGGTTCCACAATGCGGTTGCTCTTCCTTTAAGCTTGTATGCCACAAATTTGACATGCTTCTCCTCAGGTACATAAGCCATGTCAAAGAACTTCTCTACTTTGTAGACTCAGTCCAAGAAGGATTCAATATCAAGGTTCCCACTAAAAGAAAGAATCTCAGTCCTCATCCTATATTCATTAGGACTTGAATACTCTCTTTTTCTATAATGATTAGGTGAAAATTTGCACCCTGATAGGATTAAAGAACATTCTTTGCCCATATGCCATCCCTCCATCTTCATAGGCATCTTCAAAATCGTCTTCTTGATAGAAGGAATTGTTCAATTCTTCCTCATCGGAAAAGTCTTCAGATTGGAAATTTCGTCGAGGGCACCTCAGTAGTGGTTGATATGATGGTGGTTGATTTGGGTAGAGGTTGATAAGGTGGGGTTGGTTTTGTGGAGGTTGATGTGGTGGTGGTTGATTTAGTAAAGGAATATGAGTAGATTGAAGATCATGTCTGTTTCAGTACGTACCATCGGCTAGAGTTTGATCATCAATCTTGAGTTCTTGAATCACTGTCCAAGCTTAACTTGATGGTTGTGATGTATCCTTCAACAATGCCTACCCTTACGGAAAGGCCTTGCAATCTATCACCGTCTCTTGCTATCGTCAGAAGATGCTGAAGCTCTGATACCACTTGACACAGACAAGAAAGCGAACGACGCCGGCTAGATCTCGTTCTTGCGCCAATGAACCCTAAAGGATACCTTAAGGTAGGATAATACTCAAATCCACAAGCAAAGATAAACAACTCGAATCCACTAGCAATTAGAGAGACTCAATTTTATCTATTAAAACTTTGAATCTAAAAGCAAAGATCCACCGGCCTTAAATAGGCTTCAAAAAGTAAATTCTAATCTAAGAAACTAGAAATAAATAAAAAGAAACAAAACAAACTGGAATTCAAAACAAACCCGAAAACAGACTCCTAAACAGAATCAAAAACAGCTGATACGTTGTTGGCGGTCGACCGTTAGTCAAAAGTGTGTATGGCCGGTCGACCGGGCAACCGACCAGCTAAGAGACTCGTCTCTGTCTCTGCTCTCTATTTCTGGTCGATCAACCAGGCGGTCAACCGACAATCTGAATTGCTTCTTTATTTGTTCTCTATTGTCAGTCAGTTGATCGACGTCTTCAACTGGCTTGCTTGGTCGAGAGGGTAGTTGATCAAGACTTGTGTCTGGTCCGCTATTGGGCCAAAATTCTTAATGTGCCTTCCCTACATCATGAAATTGTGATGATAAATTATAGTTGTCTTCTTGGATTAAGCAATAAATTCTTTTCGAAGTTCAATCTAGAATTCATTTCTTTTTTTTTAACTATTGTCATAATTCTATAATTTTTTAAGTGTCGCAATTTTCTTATAATTCTTCACTCGCATCATTAAAAAACTTGAGCAAGTAGAACCCAAGGTTCAAATGATTTCTTTTTTCTTACTCGTTCCTGTGAAGGCCAAAGAAAAATATCATAACAAAAGGCTAACCACTAGTAAAATCACCTAAATGAAGGACTGACGATAACAACTAAGAAAACTGATGTCAGTGGCCAAACTGGATGACTAAACCTTCCTCCAAAAGGGAAAAGTGGATGGCCAGGAGAAATAGTATAAAGACTAGAACTATTAAGAACTATTAAGCACTTTGAAGATGCGGGCGGGCGTGGGGGTTGTAAACCTAATAAAATTATGAATGCTATGCAACTCATAAGTTAGACGCCAAAGATCCAGAACTAACAATAGAATATTGATCTAAGCAAACATTGTGCATGCATATGTCAAGATTTAAGCCTAAAGTAATGAAAAGTCATCAGTTCTTATGCAAGCTAAATTTGTTAAAAAGTTGAGGAAAGCTGGGAAATAACTAAACAAGTAACAAAAAGAATAAAATAATAAAATCCAGTTAAGAAACAGTTGTCTAGCAAATCATATACAGAAAAACCATCAATTTCCTTCACATCATATAATATAAAGAGAAAGACGAAAGAAGCAGCACATAAGAGGGTCAGACACGAATGTATACAAAAACTAATAATAGTAGGAGTTTTATAGTTAATAACAGTAATATAACGGAATCAATGCAAATGGACAGCGGAAGTGGTACAAATGAATAGTTGCCAAAACAGGAAAAGGAAAGAACTCACAATGGTGCAACTATGGAATTTTAAAGTAGCTAATGAAACAAAGGAATCCATCCAAACAGGGAATGGAAGTGGCACAAATGAAAGGTAAATAATTGCCAAAACAGGAAAATAAAGAACTCCTATGGATGCAAAAATGTTGCCAAAATCAATGCTCGCTCGCTTGTCTAGACTCTTGCAGACAACAAAAACATGCTTAGTAGAATTAATTATCCTCAAATCAGACTGAAAGAAAACATCATGTAAATGAGGCAAAAGTGGATTGACGACTGTAACATAGATTAGAGAATTAACAAAAAAAAAAAAAAAAATTTAGAGAACACATAAAAGACACAGTATCATTGCCTAACCTACCCCAACTTATGGCTTAAAGAGAACATTAGATCTGAACAAAGTTTCCTATTATTCTCCACTTATCTAGAATAACATTAATATCACATCAAACAAGTCAAAAATTTATCACAGCAACATGCTGCCAGCTAGCTAAATCGATTTGTGCATACGGCACCAGGATAATTCTGCTAAATGGAAAAGAAAAGCAACTGGATCTTGGAGCTACGTCCACTAATCTGATCCAAACAAACTTAAACATTCCAGACATGACACTTATATGGACATTGTTAGAGGGACACGTATTTTTTGAATGTGATATCATAGTTCACCAATTAATGTTTCCACCTTTAAAGACTCCAATGCCGGACTCATCGTTTAATCTGAAACCTGGATTTTGAAAGTCTTGATGATTACAACTCATCAAGAATAAGACAATCTAGAGTTAAAACACAAAAGATAAAATGGAATATCTCTAAAGGGACATGAATCTCAAGATTGGAGGCTTGACTCAAGATTGGCGGCTTGAAGCAGATCAAAAGCTGCTCAAGCATCTGCAAGGACAGTTACTTGTTGGATCTCAAGAAGACTAAAAATTATGGAAGACCAACATTTTGTAGACTTTTAGTTAAATATATTGTAACAGATCAAGGAATGAATTTCTCATGAAAAAATCATTTAAATCCTCACATAAACAGGACTAGTTAATGAAGACAAGTATCTTAGACTCTATAACCAACATCTAGTCAATTTTCTTTAAAAAATTAACCTGTATTTTAAATATGCAAAGTAAAGCCGTCGAAAGGGAGGGGACCAGAGCTAATACAGTGGTGAAGGGCATGGAATAAAGTTAGAGAGAAGCAGACCCCAGCCCTGGTCTTATGACTTATAAACCAGTCCGAAAAACTAAACCAGCCCAATCCTCTGAATGGTAAAGTTGACCAAGTCCACCAGTCACCTAACTATTTAATTTTAGCTGTTTCTTTATCCAACACCTAGGTGTTGGCAAATACAGACACAAACTCCACATTAACTGTTATCCAGAAGTAATTAATGAACTTAGAGTAAACCTCCTCCATGTGCAACCCCCACCCACCAAAAAAAAGAACCCAAATCAAAAACATAAATCCACAAGAATAGAGCTTCAACTAGCTCTTTGCTTAAAGATTATAAGAGTTGTTCACCTTTGTTTACACTCATTCAACAAAAATCTTTCCTCCCGTACAAATTACAAGTGTTACTTTGCTGGTAAGAGGTTAAGGTTTATTAAAAAATTCTTGCCAGTCAGACCAAAACAACGGACTACAGCATCTCGGCCTCCAGCCGTAAGGAGATCTGAACAGGGAGATACTAATGAAGAGAGAACCAGTGAGGAAAGGACACAGCCAAAAAGTGCGCCAAATTACTATGAAAATCCTTCTGTGGGGAGAAAAAAAACTCTTGTATACAAGTGTTCGTACATCTATGTAGGTGGTGGGTGGGGGGTGGATGCGCAAGCATTCATGCATACATGTTAATACTGTTGATACATTTAGCTCATAATCTAGTATTTCAGTAGCATTCATGCATGCACGAGGATACTAGATTAGGATAACATTATTCCTTTTTCCCTTTCTTTTTTTGTTTGTTAGAATTAATATGCATGTGAAAGATGTACAGCATACAGCTCCAAATGGAAGGTTGGATCCTGGCCCAGATATCATTTTCCCGATGTACCTTCAGTACCAGCAATAACTTATCTGCTTTCATGCATGATTTTCATCTAATTGTGTGATGGCTAATAATGACTAGTATCAGTAGTTCTGATCATGAAATTGCACGAGCTTTTTAAAAATAAAAAAATAAACAAATATGCTAGGTCAAGCTATCGCGCGCGCGCGCACACAGAGAGAGAGAGAGAGAGAGAGAGAGAGAGAGAGAGAGAGCAACAAGAACAAATTTACCCAATGATACAAAGAGCTTCCAACTTTCCAAGCCTAAGATACAACATGGTCAAACAAGGACCTAATCCGGCTTGACCTCATCTAAAATGTGGGGTCAACAAAGATCTAATCTGGTTTGAGCTCATGTAGACCCCACAAATAGAGATTGGTAATATTGTATCAAATAATTGGACACTTAATTCTGACAAGACCCTTGGTAGATGTCAAAGTTAAGTCAGAAAAAGTAAAATCAACAGTGTGTACAAATATTGATTATTCAAAAGGAGAGATGTATAGCTTCTTGAAACGCCTGCGAGCATTAGACAGACTCAGGTTCCCACCAAACATGCATGCTTCCTTGCCTCCGTGGTGTGTATGATATGAATGAATTTCAAAAAGGGAGAATGAGAGAAGCCGAATAGAAAACAGCAGCAGAAGAAGAAGGCGGGGGGGGGGGTGAGAGAGAGTTTTAGTGCAACAATATTAGAGTTAACTAAAAACAATTGCAACAAGATCGAAGCAATCCTAATACGTTTTATCTCGACTGTAACATCATCACAACCTTGGCAAATGATGATTCAACACTCTTCCTTTATTCAAAAACTAATTCTTATTATTCAAGCTTCTCTATATTTATATTTGAATGTCTCTCAATGTCCAATGGATTATTCAGAAAAAATTTCATTTTAAGCACTAACAACATGGTAGGTCTTGTAACCTCGTGTTTTTTCCATTTAGTTGTTGTAAGATGGAGATTATAGTAAACAGTAAATGATCCATTGGGATGGGCTACATTGTGTTCGGTCAAAGTGTAAGAATTTTCCTACATTGGTCTACATATTCCACAACACACTAGCAAGGCAGTACAAACTAACATAGAAATCTTTTGTAGAAGGATATTAATGTGGGATCAAAAATGAAATTTAAATTTAAGATATGATTACGGATCGCAACCTGAATCTTGGCTTCACCACTAGTTGACACAATCAAAAAGAGATCAAATCAATACGAATAGCAAAGCTTTTAATCAATCATTCATTTCAAAATTCAATACATGGCTATATATAGCCTATAATACGTGCATCATACGTGCAATTATTGATAAAATTAAATCTACCCAAATCTAATTCAAATAAATCCTAAATCTCAACCAAATCTACTCAAATTTAAATTTAAGTAAAATCAACAAATCCTACTAAATCTGAACTGTTCGATTTTCAAATCATTCTCACCGGCTTGAAAATATTCATCCTCCATGAATGTAATGGTAAGTACAAGATAAGCACGATCGGGTGGAACTGAACCTATCACGCATGCTCAATCAGGCCAAGGTGGTGGTCGGAGAATCAGCACTGATGTGTCATGAATGAACCAAGGTGGTGGAAGTGGAACAAGCTTTCGTGACAAGCCGACTGCAGTCGATGGTACCTCGAACCAGATACGTGCAGCATAACAAGGCAACCAACTCCATTGAAAAACCCACATAGCAAACACCAATCACTTCTGTCCTGTAGAAAAATTTGAAAAAA
The DNA here is from genome assembly GCA_038442645.1 of Agave tequilana. NCBI lineage: Eukaryota > Viridiplantae > Streptophyta > Magnoliopsida > Asparagales > Asparagaceae > Agave > Agave tequilana. Next base: position 82,511 of record JAVJIF010014165.1, on the reverse strand, counting down.
TTGTACACATCAGATGACCTCAGGAACAGGGGAAACATCATAGCTGGCGAAAAATGCCAATATCTCCATTGTAGGCTCCACTGGAAGATCTACAAAATCTCAATAAGAGGCTTTTCCACTTCTGGCTCATCAACTTCTGGCTTTGCCTCATTTCTGACTCTATTTCTGGCTCATCAACAACTTCTGGCTCTGACTTATCAACATTTTTTTGGCTCGGCAAGATTAGAGGCTTTGAATCTATGTCAACTTGTTGTCATGCCTTCTAGAATCTTCCGGATGCCATTTATAGACTATTGAAACTCAGTGAAGAGAAGATGCGAAGCAAACCGAGTATGAAGTAGGTCTTGCAAGATAACCAACATCGATAGAAATTATGATTGTCTTTTCACCACCAATAATGTTCTCCAACCAGCCTCATTTGAGCATAATGACACTTATATTCAGATATCAGGGAGAAATAACTGAAGAATTCCTCAAGATGATTTTCACTTTTCATATCCATAACAATCATGAGAACCCCGAAAATACGGAATAGCGCTGCATACATATCCCATTCAATTTCATTTTCATCATCAACAGTATATAGATCTATCACAAAAGTAAAAGCCCATAGAAAGTGCATAAAGATCAAAAGTTACCCAAGAATCTCAGCGGCTCGAACTAGACTCAAATCAAGCTGGAAATAAGGGCCTGAAACACGGCTCTTCTGCTGTCAGTGATCGAAAACTCGGCCGAGTCGGATACGACTCGGCCGAGTCGTATCCGACTCGGCCCCCTCCGGTACAACTCGGAGGCCCAAGTCAACATAGGATCGCCGAGTCGGCCCGGATCGGGTCCGAGTCGGACCCGATCCGGGCCGACTCGGCGCCCGTGACTCCGCCCTTAAAAACGCGCTGAGGGAGAGAGAGAGATCAGATCTGATCTCTCTCTCTCTCTCTCGCTCGCCGTCCCCCCCGCGATGCCCTCGCCGTCCCCCCGCGTCGCCGTAGCCGTCGCCGTCGCCGTCCGTCTGCAGGTAAGTTCTCCCCTCTCTCCCTCTCAGTCTCTCTCTCCCTCTCTCTGTGCCTCTCTCTCCCTCTCTTTCTCTGTCTCTCTCCCCCGCAGCGGCGCGCTCTCTCTCTCTCTCTCCCCCTCTCCGCAGCGACTCTCTCTCCCGGCTCTCTCTCTCCGCAGCGACCCGCAGCGACTCTCTCTCTCTGTCTCTCTCTGTCGGACTCTCTCTCCCTCTGTATCTCTCTCTCACTCTGTATCTCTCTCTGTCGGACTCTCTCACACTCTGTATCTCTCTCTGTCGGATTCTCTCTCTCTGTATCTCTCTCCCCCTCTCTGTCTCTCTCTCTCCCCCTCTCTCCCTCTCAGTCTCTCTCCCCCTCTCTGTCTCTCTCTCTCTCCCTGTCAGTCTCTCTCTGTCTCTCCCTCTCCCTCTCTCCCCCTCTCTGTCTCTCTCTCTCCCTCTCCCTGTCAGTCTCTCTCTGTCTCTCTCTCTGTCCTCTCTCTCTCTCTCCGTCTCTCTCTCCTCCACTGTGTTCCCCTCTCTCTCCTCTGTCTCCGTCTCTCTCCCTCTCTCTGTTCCTCTCTCTAATTAATTTGCATTTAATGTCATTTAATTTAGTTTAGTTTAGGTAAAGTTAATTTAACTTAATTTAGGTTAATTTAATCTAATAAAATTTTGTAATTAAGTTAGGTAATTTAATAATTTTATTGAAGTTAGGTAATTTAGTGTAGGTTAATATAGTATAAACTAGTTTAGTTTAATTTAATGTAGTTTCATTTAATTGAATTTAATTTAATTTAAATTAGTTTAGTTAACTTAATTTAGGTTAATTTAATTTAATAAAGTTTTGTAATTAAGTTAGGTAATTTAATAATTTTATTGAAGTTAGGTAATTAAGTTAGTGTTGCTTAATCTAGTATAAACTAGTTTAGTTTAATTTAATGTAGTTTCATTTAATTGAGTTTAATTTAATGTTTTTTTAATTTAGTTAATTTTAGTTTTAATTTAATTTAACAGATAATTTTTTTAAATTTCAGTATGACTCCAAAGCAACGCGATATTGGATGGGAACATGGTACCCCTGTTGGTGGAAGTAGAAAACTTGTGAAGTGCAATTATTGTGGGAAACAAGTCCATGGTGGTATCACTAGATTGAAGCAGCATATAGCACATGTACCCGGTCAGGTGGAAGGATGCTTGCGAGTATCAAAAGAGATATCTCAAATAATGAGACGACATCTTTCTGAAGGTAGTAAAGAAAGAGCGGCCATTAAATCTAAAAAAGACCGACTTATGAGATCTTTAAGTGAGGAAGATTTCTGTGATGTGACCGAAGAAGATTCTGATAATGAAATTGAAGAAGTTGGTGGTTTAGAAGGAGTTGAAAGAAGACAACTGAAACAAGCCATGAAAGAAAGTCGTGAAATGGCTTGGAGATCGGCAGAAGGAGTTGATATTGGTGGCAGTAGTTCACAGCCTTCAGGATCAGGGAGTAACCGTGGATTGCGTCGGAGTATGACTATGAGAGAAGCTGAAATTCCAGCTCGTGGTATTGATCCTTACATGTTCCCAACAAAACAGAAATCAATCAAAAGCATGTTCTCAACTGAGAATATGAAAAAAGTTGAGAAATCCGTGGCGAAGTTCTTTCACTACAATGCAATACCATTCAATGCAGCTGATAGTGGTCCTTACTACCAAGCCATGATTAATACTATTGCGGAGGCAGGTCCAGGTGTAAAAGGCCCTACAGGGTACCAGATTGGCAATCTCTATTTAGAGGAGGAAGTGAAAGAAATTGGAGTATATATTGCTTCAATAAAAACAAAATGGCCGCAATATGGTTGCACGATCATGTGTGATGGATGGAGTTCTCATAATAGAAAGCCTATTGTTAATTTCATGATTTATTGTGATAGAAGCATGATCTACCATACTTCTGTTGATACCACTAATATCTCGAAGACTGCTGAGTATATATTCTCACTAATGGATAAAGTTGTTGATGAAGTTGGCGAAGAATATCGTGCAGGTTGTAACAGATAATGAGGCAAGTTTCAAAGCAGCTGGTCAAATGTTGATGGAGAAGAGAAAACATTTGTTTTGGTCTCCCTGTGCAGCACATTGCATTGATTTGATGCTTGAAGATATTGACTCTTTGAAATCAGTCAAGGAGACATTGGATGATGCTAAGGTGATCACATCATTCATTTACAATAGCCTCAAAGTGGTGAATTTAATGAAGCTATATACCAAAGATAGAGATTTGTTGAGACCAGGTATAACACGGTTTGCCACCGAGTTTATTTCTATTGAAAGCCTTATTCGCTATGAGCAAGATTTGAAAAGAATGTGCACGACTACCGAATGGCATGAATTCAACAAGGAAAGGAGTAGAAGAAGTGTGCGAGATAAGATTTCTAATCTCATTCTGACTGACCGGTTTTGGAAGAAGGCAAGAGAGGTCCAAAACATTATGGATCCTCTTGTTAGAGTCTTGAATATAGTGGACCAGGACAAGAAACCTACACTATCTATTATATATCAAGCTATGGATAGAGCAAAATTGGCTATAAAGGCCTCAAATAAGAACCGGAAGAAGTACTGAGACATCATTGATAGAAGATGGGAGGGACAATTGCATAGACACTTGCATGCTGCTGGTAATTCATTTGCCTAGAAATCATATTTGTTGACTAGAAATTGAAACTGTCATATCATAACAATCGTTTGCTTACATTACTAAGGTGATCACATCATTCATTTACAATAGCCTCAAAGTGGTGAATTAATGAAGCTATATACCAAAGATAGAGATTTGTTAAGACCAGGTATAACACGGTTTGCCACCGAGTTTATTTCTATTGAAAGCCTTATTCGCTATGAGCAAGATTTGAAAAGAATGTGCACGACTACCGAATGACATGAATTCAACAAGGAAAGGAGTAGAATAAGTGTGCGAGATAAGGTTTCTAATCTCATTCTGACTGACCGGTTTTGAAAGAAGGCAAGAAAGGTCCAAAACATTATGGATCCTCTTGTTAGAGTCTTGAATATAGTGGACCAGGACAAGAAACCTACACTATCTATTATATATCAAGCTATGGATAGAGCAAAATTGGCTATAAAGGCCTCAAATAAGAACTGGAAGAAGTACTGAGACATCATTGATAGAAGATGAGAGGGACAATTGCATAGACACTTGCATGCTGCTGGTAATTCATTTGCCTAGAAATCATATTTGTTGACTAGAAATTGAAACTGTCATATCATAACAATCGTTTGCTTACATTATTGCAGCATATTTTTTAAATCCAGCACTCCAATATTCAAAAAACTTTTCTACACATCCAGAAGTGAGATATGGATTAAAGGAGGTCATTAAAAGATTGGAGCCAGATTTGACTAAACAAGCAAGAGCTATTAATGAGGTAATAATAATTTATTTATTTCATCGATATAATGTTATGCAAATATTAACACTTGTGATGTGTATTCTCACAGATAAAATTATTTGTGGATGGATTTGGAGAATTTGGAAGCTCACTAACTAGAAGAGCAGTGCAACAATCTCTTCCAGCTAATTGGTGGATTAATTATGGCGAAGAAGCTCCCAATCTGCAGAAAATTGCCATCAAAGTCTTAAGCCAAACATGTTCTTCATCGGGTTGTGAAAGAAATTGGAGCACGTGGTCGCTAATTCATACAAAACTGCGCAACCGGTTTGCAATGAAAAAGTTACATAAACTAGTATTTGTGCATTACAATATGCGGTTGCAAGTAAGAAACTTGACATGCAAAAGCGACACTGATGGTTATTACAACCCATTGATCTGAACAATATTTTCAATGATGATATTTTGGATGAGTGGATTCGTGAGGGAGACAGCCGATGTTACCACCAGATGACTTAGGTTGGTTAGATGAAGGTATTCGTCATACTGACGAAAGTGGCGGTGATGATGGTGATGGCGGTGATGATGACAGCGGTGATGGTGGTGGTGATGATGGTGGTGAGGGTGATGGTGGTGAGGGTGATGGCGGCAGTGATGGTGGTGATGGTGGTAATGTTGAAGAGACTCATGGTGTTGGTGGAAGCCAACGAGATGATGCTTTAATATGGGATTCACAATATTATGCCACATAAGATACAGATCATGGAGGTCGGCGCGGGATTTCACAGCAGCGTAGGCATTTGGATCGGTTGGTCGAATTCAGTTCTAGCGATGATTATTCGAGTGGACATGATAACTACTCACATGGTCATCATAGTCTTGAAGGCCATTTACAGGGGTTGGGTTTGACATCTGGCCAATATTCTGGCACTGATTATTCTAGCACTGGTGAATACTCTACTAGCAGCACTGAATATCGAGGTTTTGGGTATTATCACCATGGAGCTGATATTGCAAAACCCCTACCGCCATATTACTCCGATAGTGGATCCTCTGGCCAATCATCTCAGCCTACAGGATCTCACCCACAAACATATCATTATCCTTATGGAAACTATATGCCTGGTTTCTATACTTATCGCGGGCCAGATGATAATGATGATTTGGAGCCTCCTCGTAATTCAATGTGAAAATGACTATATTAGCAGGTACTTATGAATTATTTTGTACAATTTACTATATTATGCATGTATTTTGATATTTTTCTACCGACGACGCTTGTATTTATGCTTTCACGTTATGTTTTGAGTGTTAGGTGATATGTTTTGAATATGTGATGCATGAATTTGAATGTTTACATTTTTTATGATTTTTCATGATTTTTTCATAATTTTTTTGGCGCTCTATGTTGCGTTTTTTGCGTATCGCCCGAGTCCGATCCGAGTCGCCGAGACCGATCCGTCTCGGTGCTGGCCGAGTCGGCGGCCGAGACCGAGACTTTGAACCATGTCTGCTGTACAAACAGTACTGACACCAAACACGGGCTTGTAAAGGTTGGATCTACTGCTTAACTGTTGCAAAAATCTTCCTAGTGGCTCAGGACTCAGTTACGAATCCAATGCTTCGAACAAAGCTCGAAACAAACTCCAAACGGGCGAGAAAACAAGATCTTGACTGTTGTTGTTCAGCTGTTGTTGAACTAACTTACTGAGAGAACTCGCCGAGTTGGCCCACTAATTCGGCCCTGGTTTAGTCGGGTTGACTCGATTTGAGTTAACTTAATGCTGGTTGTTGTGGCTCGATCTAGAATTCGGTCTGAGAGTTTGAATGGACCGAATCCGGGTCTCGTTTGGGTGGATTGAAGTGGATCCGACCCGAACTACAAACAGGTTCCAACTTAAACCCAAGTTGCTTCAGTCGAGTTAAATTGATGCGGGTTTGATATCTCAAACCCACAACCTGTTTACCTCTTCTTCTCTCCCGATTTGTTCGTAGCAAGAGTTTACAGGTCCTCGATGGCGGCAACGAAGTGTTGGTGCAGAGACGACGTCTGTGGAGGGCAGCTACACGAAGTCGGCGATGACGAGGTTGAAGGCAATGATTGGTGTCGGCGGTGATGTCAGTCGAAGGTCTCATCAGTGAGTTTAAGCAATGATCTCGTTAGTGAGGCTTCGTCAGTGAAGGTTGGACGACGACGAGATGGTGCTGACGAAGACGAGACGGTGAGGATCTAGGAAGTGGTGAGGATATGCTATGATCTACGAGGGTAGGCAGAGTGGCTAAGAGCTGCGAGTGGGCGACGGTGGCGGAGATGCAGCGGTGAGGATGTGGAGGTGGTGCGTTGAGGAGGTCGCATCATCGATGGTGGCTGGCTCTGGTTGGCGACAAGACAATGTTGAAGACGGAGGAGGTCTGGCGAAGGTTCGACAATGACAAAGGAGGCAGTAAGTGCTGTCGGCGGTGGCGAAGTGTGGCAGTGGCGAAGTGTAGCGTTGGCAAGATCGGGTGGTGATCTAGTCAGCAAGGAGGCATAGAGGGCGAAATGACGACGGAGAGGAAAGGTGGTGGCGAGGGCAGCCGACGCGGAGAGGGGGGACATGTTGTCGGCGAAGAGGTTGTCGTCGGAGGTAGAATCTGTCGTCGGTGAATCAACAATGGTGGAGATCTGGAGTTGCTTCAGCAAGGATTGATTGCAGTCAAGGAGGTCCGGCAAAGGCTATATGGATCTGGGGTGTTAAACCAGTGGTGACGGAGGATGAAAATGAAGGAAGAAGACGATGGCGATGAGACTAAGCAAATGAAGACGATAGGATCTGGTCGGAGGCGGTCGAAGTGGCGTGGCAAGGTCGCGACAAAGATGGAGGGCCAGAGGCGAGGTCGTCGGAGGGCTTGAGAGTCAGCGGCGACGCGAGGGTGTTGTTGGTTTAGGGTTTTAGTCAGGGTTGGAGGTGGGAGATGAAGAGTAACATATGTTTTTTCTTTTTCCTTCTCTCTTTTTTTGATTTTTTTTGTTCCTTGTTTAGAAACTTGACTCTGATACCAAATGATGTGGGATCAAAACTGAAATTTAAATTTAGGATATGATCACGAATCGCAACCCGGATCTTGGCTTCACCACCAATTGACTCAATCAAAAGGAGATCAAATCAATACCAATAGTAAAGCTTTAAATCAATCATTCATTTCAAAATTCAATACATGGTTATATATAGCCTACAATACGTGCACAAAATGTGCAATTATTGATAAAATCAAATTTACCCAAATCTAATTCAGATAAATCCTAAATCTCAATCTAATCTACTCAAATCTAAATTTAAATAAAATCAATAAATCCTACCAATTTGAACAGTTTGATTCCCCAATCAGATATGCATGTGCAAGGCTAATAGATGTATTTTTCTAATGCCAGTGCTAGTTCACACTATCTGCCTACAATCATCGTATCCCTGGCTATCGTGCAGTGAAGGGCTGCTGCAGTCACCTTTAAGAAAACTACAAAGACTCATGTAATATTATGAGAATGTTATGCTTTCGGTCTTAAATATTATTTCAATATTTGATGAAAATCGCTAGCACTCGCATTTGAAAACATGCTACAGGCATCAAGCTACATATGCTTTGTTAACATTATTTACCTAGGATCATGGAATCCCCTGTCGCCGCTCAGAAAAGGCTCCAGCCACTATAAAATTATAAAGCTTTTCACTTAAAATTACAAGAATCTTATGTTCTCAGCCTTAAATATTATTCCAATAATTAATGAAAGTAGTTATCACTGGTACTTGAAAACATGGTGAAGGCATCAAGTTTCAAAGTGTCTTTTAAAGTTACATCTATCCTTAACTTTATTTCATAACATTCCTTTAAGTTAATATCTGTTGTTTGTCAGAAAGTCATGTTTGACGTTTAGCTCAGTTGGTAAGATTATAAAATTGGTTATTGGAGGTCATAGGTTCACAACTTGGCAATGTCGTCTAATCATCTAATCATTTTTACTTATATTTATTTTTTGCATACTAATACACAATAAACTAAAATGTTATAGTTCGAATTCTTAACTAATTTAGGTAATAATAACAATTATATTTTATTTCAAAAATTGACTCCTAATACATACCAAAAGAAATTAGGAAATATAAAGTAATTAAAAAATTCTAGCATGTTATTTAATTAAACATAAGGATCATAATTAGTAAGATTCACGTTAATTCTTTTTTCCGTAATCAAATTCATACTATTTGCTAAAAATCAAATATATTATGTCACACATATATCTAAAGAAATATATCTCAATGTTTACAATTATCATTAAATTTTTCTCTCAACCTTTCTTGTACATGCTTTGCATGTGCACAAAACCAAGCATTATTGTTGTGCCTGGACTTGAAAAAAAATTCTGCATCTGCCAATGAAGACATGATCAAGCGTTCTACATGATTTCTAATTTTGTGTGCACAAGTGCAAACATGAATATATTGATATATTGAAACCTACTATCCAGCAACGACTGGAATAAGTAGTCTGTTGTGAAATCAGAGATGCCCCACGACTGGATCGACTGGGGCAGCACATCAAAAACAAACCACAAGATCTACTAAGGCAACGAGAAAAAGAGAAAAAGAAGGTATTCCAAAGTAGATAGAAATCCAACACACAATATAATGTAGTTCCATCGATCAAACAAATTGTGTGTACATCCACAGGAGGAGAGAAACTTTATTAAAACTTTGGGGAGTACAATGAGAATTACTTACACCTCACGCTAAAAAGATTACAAGCCCTTAATGGCCGCCAAGAACAGCGAACCCTTGTGGCTAAGCTTCTCTCACGAATCACTTACCTAGATGAATTACACCCTTAGGAATTACAAATTCATTAGATTTCATTGAAGGCCACCCCCAAGGGATTATTTATAGACCATAGAACTTTTTCTAGTCCTAAACAAACTTCATCAATAAAACAATCACCGCCTCACAATAAAAGAAACCCAAATCCAACTCGAATCTGGAGATAGATCAAAAAAAAAAATTGCCAGACCCGCCATTAGTCGATTAGACCACGGTATTAGTCGATTGACACCATGTATGAGTCGACCAGGCCCAAATACTAGTTGACTACTATGACAAAATTCGAGAACCCCAACACTACTTTGTCTAACCAAGTCGACTATACAATGTATTAGACGACTATCCAGTATTAGTTAACTCGTAGTGTGCACAGCTCCTTGAGCACGTCCGTTCTTTGATCTCCGATGTTTCATCCACCTTCACAACGTATTCTAGCCACAAATCTTAACAATCTCCCCCTTGACTCGAATACGTCCAAGTCTGAGAATAGCCACCATGCTCATGTGCTCGCATCCACATACAATTGAACAAACTTGACTTCATCTCCATGTCACTCTCCTCCATAACCCCCTCATGGGGTTACAACTTAATTAAGTCGAATAAGTTGCATGCCCAACCTAAACTTTATCACCCAATGATCTCCTTGATCCATACAAAATTTATGAGAATTTGCTCCACCATAGGAGTAACAATCTGGACTTTCTTGTTATGCACCTAGTCCTAATCTCTCTTCGGGTACAATTAACCATCCGAGCTAGAAACCATCATAGTCCCTGATTGTTCCACAACCACCGCTCTCGAAGCCGAAGATAACTACAATCCACCAACTGTAACTTACGAATTTCGCGACATATACACATTGCCAACATGTTCGGCCTGAAACTTCACATAGGCCTCTTTGAAGACTTCCATAAGATCACCTTCAGAACTGAAACTGAACCCTTCCCCTTGTAGGGCTCCAAGAGAGATGAGAATGAACCTTGATTCGGGAACATGATGAACGCCTTGAAGAATAGTGATGCATCTATCATGAGATCGAAACTGGATTATTCCTTCGCCAATCACTTTGCTTGTAGCAGAATCCCCAGGAAGACTTCTCCCCCTTAAACTGAAGTGTATGAAGAGAACATCTTCCTATTGGAACTGTTGTGTGAACATCCAAAGTCAATAAATCCATCTTTGTTACCAATTGATGTGTCTGTAACAGATAGAACGTCGCACTGTTCTTCATCTTCTCCAAACAGTTCAGTGACATTAGCATCTTGTTGTTTCTTGTTTCGAAGCCAACAATCAAATAATGTGTCCCTTCTTGTGACAATAGTTGCACATCAAATTCTTATGTTTTAAGTTACCCATACAACTTCCATTATTACTCCTCTTGAATAATAAACTTGCCCGGAATCATCATAATGAGACGCACCCGTCAACTCGGTGTCACTTTTGTCCTTATTGAGCAAATGTTCCTTGACCTCATTGACATTGATTGTTGACTTTCCACCATAGATGATAGCTTTCCTAAAACTCTTATATGAAGAAGATAAAGAACACAGTAATAAAAGTTCTTAATCCTCATCTTCAATCTTAACCTCTATCTTATCTAAATCATTGATAGTAAAAAAAAATTGCAATGTGAGACTTGATAGGTGTACCTTCATGCAGGCGGAGAAGAAAGAGACGTTGATTCAAAATCAACCGATTCCCCAACGACTTCTTCAGATAGTGGTCTTGAAGTCGCTCCCACAACGAGGATGTTGTTTTCTCCATAGAAAACTCATCCAACACATCGTCTGTCAAGCAAAATTGAATAGCCGTCAAGGCTTTCTCATCCTATCAAGTTTTTTCCCTCATGTCTTGAGGCTTTTTATTCCTTCCGAGTATTGTTTTCTTCAACCCGCTTTGGGTAAGAATGGTGTTCATCTTAATTTGCTACCTGCTGAAATTGATGACATCATCGAACTTCTGAATATCAAACTTGATCGCAGACATCTTCAAGTTGACCTTATTCTGATACCAATTGTTGTGAATTTAGAGACACCCTCACGACCAGATCGACTGGGGTAGCGCAGCGAAAACAAACCACAGGATCTAGTAAGGCAACGAGAAGAAGAGAAGAAAATATTTCAAAGTAAATAGAAAGTCAACACATAATATAACGTGGTTCCACCAATCAAACAGATTGGTGTGTACGTCCACGAGAGAAAGGGGAGAAACTTTATTAAAACTTTAAGGGAATACAATAAGAATCACTTACACCTCACGCTGAGAAGCTTACAAACCCTTGATGGCTGCCAAGAGCAGCGAACTCTTGTGGCTAAGCTTCTCTCACGAATCTCACACCTAGATGAATTACACCCTTAAGAATCACAAATTTATTGGATTTCATTGAAGCCCATCACCAAGGGGTTACATAGAACTTTCCTAGTCCTAAACAAACTTCATGAATACGAACAATCACCTCCTTATAATAAAGGAACTCGAATCTGGAAACAGATCTAGAAAAAGAAACTGTTAGACCAGTCATTAGTCGACTAATACCATGTATTAGTTGACTAGACCAAAATACTAGTCAACTACTCTGACAAAATTCGAGAACCAAACACTGTTGGCCAACCTAGTCGACTATACAATGTATTAGTCGACTAATCCATGTGATTAGTCGACCATACTCAGTATTAGTCGACTGATAATGGGCACAGCTTCTTGTGCACGTCTGTTCTTTGATCTCTGAAATTTCGTCTACCTTCACGACGTATTCCAATCACAAATCCTAACACAGTCAAGCACAAATTAGCTCGTGACAGGCTGATTTCATGCAGGCTAGCTCAACAGAGCATGCCCAAGGAGAAAAGGACAAAGCAAGCCCAGACGCAGACTACCCATATGGACTAGGTTGGCTCAACATAATCAAGATCTCTTTGAGAATGAGCAATAAGATAAATTATTAATTGGATTCCAAATTCAGTAAAAAACACTAAAACAAATGATGATAAAAACTAAAAATAACCTTATGAACGATCTTAGATCACCATAACTAACCAATATATATCACGTCTCCGTTGAAATAGTTGGTTGAAATTTTATGGATAGATAAAATTAATGGATAGAAAATACAATGTTGCTCTTTTTGACATCTTCAGTCACGTGACATAACATCTTTCAAAAACGGAAGACTGTTTCAGGACTTAAGATTATGATGAGATGTCAGCAATTGTAATCAGTCATTAACATTCTAAATAGAAGAAATCCAATTTCCTTCAACAGACAACTTGAGTAGAGTGTACAAGTACTTTTCAAGCATGTCCTACCTTGTTACATTCTTGAAAATTGTCTCCAAGAACTTCAAGTCGGTTATCACAGACTTATCAGAGTTAGAACTGTAAATGAAATTTAAGGATTAAAAAATTCCATTCCATCTTACATATTCTCCTAAGTGATTGATCGTTTTCTGTCCTACCCCCTTGACATTGAGCATTTACTTGATAATTCATGAAATTTAAGAACTATTTTATCATTTACATGTAATTCGCATTATTCCCTTTTTCTCCTATCATCTAAACACCGAATATGTACTTATATGTAATCCTTCTTTCTCATGACCAAAATACAAATGTCAATATTCAGATAAATTGCTAAATTGGTCATTTTTGGCTACACTATCAGGCAGGCATCAGATTTCAACTTCTTTTTCTAGAAAAGAGTTGTCTCACAAGCCACCAAACAGAAGTGTAAATTGCTTGTTTAGTCAGAACTATATATCTCAGGTGTAACCTTTGCTTTCCAGATGGGTCTGCTTCAACCAAAACAGCAAAACAGGCTAAGAACCATGTATCTAAAAGGATAAAGGTGTCTTTCTATGATTTCACTACTATTTCTGTTGTTTGCCGCATGTATATTGGAACTATAAATGTAGGTCCCCGGCCCCCGTAAAGATAGGATGCATCCCCCCATTTTAATTTCTAGATGCAGATAAACAAAACAAATGAGTATGGTACATAGACAAGGCATTATACAACGGATACTGAGTGTATTTTATGGATCTTTTACTACATATGTTTATGCATTTTCTAAATTCTATGTTTTAATTTGTTTAGGTACTTTAAAACAGAACTCGGATGCGAACCGGGCCCGCCAGATCAAGGACCGGCCGGGCCGGGCCTGCATAGGGCCGAGTGATTACTGAGAAGCCAGGCCCCGCCCAGGCCCCCTTTGGGGGGAGTCGGACACGGCCCGCTGGCCCATCAGAGCTGGGCCGGCCATACTCGGGCCGGGCCGGGCCGGGCCTGCCCAGTTAATTAAAAATTGAAAACAATAACAAATAGTATTAATTCTCTTCTTTTTTTTCAAAAACCCCATATGGCATTGTGGTTTGTGCATTGAGGGGGTTGGGGGTCATGGGTTCGAACTCCAGCAAACACATTTTTTACAATTCAAAAAAAAAAGGGTCAGACCGGTTAGGGGTTTTGTAAAAAAAATTTGCAAATACCCCCAAAACTGTTGGGGCGGGTCGGCCCGGCCCGGGCTCGAGTGCGGCCAGGCCATTGGCTACTATTCTCGCACCCGGGCACGCCCTATATTGGGGGCGGGCCCTCTAGGCCCGGTTGTCCCGGGCCGGGCCGGGGCCGGGCCCCGCAAGGGATGGGTTTGTGCGGGTATGCGGGCCAATCCGGCCCAGTTCGCACCCCTAAAATGAACAGCATGTATACAAAACTCAGACAGGAATTGTCGCATGGTCGTGGCCAAACTAACAAACTTATATCGAACATTACGAACTTGGACAATTCAACAGAAGGTGCATAACATTTTCTTAAACTGTTATTTTAATTTTCTATGAACAGAAGAATAATATTATAAACACCAAAGTCACATCAATAAAACAAATAAAAAAATAGAGAAATTTCTTCAGACCCAGAAAAGAGCAGAAAAGCAGTTGAATAAATGCCAAACAAACACAAGGTTAGGCCTCAATGCCTAGGAATTGGATTCTTCAAATGTGAAACTTACATGTCCCAACCTGAAATCATGCAAATGAGGGAATGATCTTCATCAAAACCAATATAAATCTCACCAAAACAGAACTTCAATGTTTGATGATCGCATAAAATTAACTCCAACCTAATTTAAATTCACGCTGGACATTTGAGATAAAAAATTCATCGTCCCCTCTTGAAGGACAAAACACATATCGCCATCTAATCTTGCGCCATCTTCCCTCAGTTGCACAAGGATTTTTCTAACAGCAAGAGACTTGAGTTATCTGGCTACCATTTCGAATAGAGTCAGATACTGATAAATTATATGGCAGAGTTTGTTATCTACCCACAGATACTCGGACAACAAAAAAACACAGCCTTAACTGTCTTCCAATTCCCGCATCTCTCAAACACACAAGCAGTTAATCTAGCAAATTCAATATGTGTTCAAGTTCTTTCACTCTCCACCCCCTAGTTCCCTCACTTTGGATATAGAACACCCAATCCCCATCCATAGAATGCTTGAAGAGATGATTCAATTAAAAATAAATGTTTACAAGTCCCATAACATCTATCTACTATTAATTTAACATCCAAACAGTGAAAACATCAGTTACATGAAAAAGATATAAAACATTGTTTTCTTCATGGAAAGGTTGAGCTCATCTTAAAATATTCACCACTCAAATTACCAATGTATGCATGTTGCGCATTAGGAACTAACATACTCTTCCAAGATAAATTACATGTTACTGGTTAGGATGTTGATGCTTGAAAAGAAAGCAAATAAGGAAGAATGGCATAATATATAATACACAAGAAAAACAGAACGAACAGCAAGAAAAATGTCAAAACCTTGTGAATGAAATTTGTTTTGACATCAATTACTCCCATTGTTTTTGACACCATATGCCACCAAACTTCCCCAACTGAGTATCAGAAGAATAATAAAAGAATCACCCTGGAGATTAAAAGGCATTAGATGAGATAAAAAGAAACAATTCTATTAAACCTCTGATTAACAGCTAATTGATATTATGAACAGAACTAACATCTTGCTAACTTTATATATCAACTTTGGAATACACAGTAAAACATTAAAGATAGTATCCACATTTGGTTCATGTTCCTCTAAAAGTGAGGAGGGCAAAACCCTTTCGTAGCAGCATAATTAGATGCAGAAAGGCTGTCAGAAGCGACTCAGCCTCAGAGATTTTCCGAGTACAATATGATTTTGTCCGATAGCATGTCCCTTGTCGAGTAAACTAGGTGATACCTTTACATGAACATTACATTGAGACAAAGAGAAACATATTGCCACTTGTCATGAATCCCCCCTCATGAAAGAACGAGCGATTACAATGAAGCAATAGGAGTTCCAAGAACTAATACAAAAACAGTTGCTACTGTATCCGTATGGGACACTGCAGCATTACCGTTTTCAAACTAAAAACTTCAGTTTGTGTTTATGGACATAAATGTCATACTCAAATCAGAAAACAGTGAGCAATTCATCAAAACTCAACACAAACACGACGACATATATGCTGCTGTTGGTAACTATACATATATATAACGTACTAACTTTTATATGTCTGATTTTCTTGTTTATATATGGAAAAAGGAAAAAAAAAGGAAAGAAAGAAAGAGAAACCACTAGTATACATTTGCCATAAAACGCATAACATGCTACATTTTCTGCATATTTGTTGAGTTCTAAAGGTGGATATAACTGTAATGACTAAAAACTATCAGATATAGACTGATCATGCGTTATCAGACACGAATTGACGTACAAATATGGCCAGATAATAATACCAAAGGACCATAAATCGTGCGTCAACAGTAGTCCATTTTGGGCTAATAATAAGTTATTCAGGCTTTGTCTGGTGCATTGATTAGATGCATCTAGAAGCATGGGTCAAATAATTATGAAATGCACGGCCCATGATGGGCTTAGGGTATTTAGTATTTCTTTTTTCATTCAATAAATAAGTTTAGCCTTTCTGAAGTCAAGTAAGAGGGTGAGGCCATATCCAAAATCACAAGATTATAAGCATGCCTCCCTCCCACCTAATCCATCCCCTACAATGGTAGGAGTAAGTTCGTATCCAAAAGTTACAAGATCTTACCTCCTTAAATACAGCATCCACTTATCGTGACCTTACATCCCTCCATCTCATTGCACATTCGATACTATCACTAATTCCATCTTTAAAATGTTTTTTAAACCTAAAATTTGATTCTTGTGTCTTCAATGACATCAGGATACCTTATTTTCAGAAACTAAAATCTCATTTTTATTTTAAAAAAAAAAAACATCCCCACGCACTCTTAGTTAAGCCTAATTATCCTTGAATGAATTGATCAATAGACAATGAATCTTTTTATTTTTTATTGTTTCCTCTAAATCATCCCTCTTCTTTTGTGTGTCTCGTATGCCAAGTATTTTAAGATACCAACAAGAGATTGTGGCATAATTTTCATGGATGCTTCGCAAAGATAAGAACTTATTCATAGAGCATGTTAACAAGGCACACACGGAACTGCGAGAAATTGAATCTTCAATCAAAAGGCTAAAATTTGAAATCAAGCTTTGTGCAAATCAAAGGAAGTGCAACACTAGAAGAAAAAAAATCTACACCAACCAATTTCTATTGAAATAACTTGCAGACATACTTCATCCTGTTAACACTTAACACAAAGTAACACACACCTGCATTTTCCATCCATGATCTGTGACCCATTTATAAAGAAGAATTAAGGGTGTGCTCAGTATTTCTCCTCATAGATAAGTCCTTTCCAAATGGACTAATCCAAAAGCGCTTTCTGGAAAGTAGCTTTGTATAAATAAGGCGTTTGGTTATTTTAAAATTAAAAGTGTTTAAAAAAAAGGTAAATATTTAAAATAAATTCATTAGATGTAGTTAAGGAATAGATGTGTAAGAGAGAAAGTTTAGATAAGACTAATAACTATAGTAGGAGAAATATATAGAAGGATTCGGTTAGAGGGCATATTACGTGGGAGATCATGTGAGAGAAAAATAAGGAGAGAAAAAAAGAGATAAGCTTTTGGCTTCTATGATTGAGAAACCAAATTTTCTCACTTCTCCAAACCACAATTTTTTTACGTTTGCTTTTCTTAAGAGTACTTTTTTTAAAAGCGATTACCAAACATTTAATTTTATTAAAGAAGAACTTATTTGTTTTAAAAGTGGTGAAAGCACTTGTAAGAAACAACGCAAAACACACCTAAGAATCAGAGGTTATCTCCTGAAACCTTCTTCTACTATATTCAATTCAATTTACTTATTGTTTTATAATGGCAAGTAAAAGCATTCTAAACGTTTAAATATGACGGACTCAAGATTTTAAACTATGCAAATTGTGTATCATTATTGCTTGGAGATAGATCCTAGAAATATGAACTGAGATTAAATATCTTGCCTAGAAACAAACATGAGGAAGCATTATGTAATTCTACATATCTAACAGATTAAATATAAAATCCAACGGAAGGGCCATATATGGCCAAATGCCCTTGTGAAACACTATGCCATGCCATTCTTACTTATTAATCTACCGCTTTGCAACACTAAGCCCACATCAAATGCATTCTAATCTCTAAGCAATTCACTTCAACACTCACAACAATAACCCAGTGCCTACCACCATTCCTCATATACACAACAATGCCAAATGTTTTACTAACCTCAGCTCAACTAGAAAGCACCAACATCCATGTTAAAAAAAATCATAGACACCCAGAGGTCTGTTCTTCCTCGATATATCCACTCAAAAACATTCACCGACTTTGCTCCCCCTTCTCAAATACCTAATAACATAGCACAACCTGAACTACAGACAGGGAGAAGTTCTATTTCTGCATGGAACATCATCGTCAACATCGCACCTTAATTTCCATGTTCAATGCATGGCATAATGTTTCCTTTTAATTTTTATTTTTATTTTTATTTTTTTGATAGGCATCTAGCTGACTACATAGTGCACTTACAGTAATTTTACCTAGGATTCCTCAGAATAAACTGTTAGTTGCAAACAGTACCATATGACACATTTTTTTTAAAAAGACTAAGCTTCCAAATACATCTGCACTTTCATATATGTCTCACAGTAACAAACACTAGAAACATGAGATAAATAACAAAGTAAGCAACAAGAAAAATAATTTTTCAAGTTGTCAGAAAAACTTCTAGTTGCAAATAGTACAATATGATGCAAACTTCTGAAAGTCTGACATTTCCTAATACATCAATGCTTTCATATGTCATACATGAAACAAATGGAAACACAAGATCAATTATGTAACAAAATAAGTAACAAGAATAATAAGTTTCCCCTTTTCAAACTTGTCCTCCAAGGACATAAAGACCCAGCTTACTTTTAGATTGAAAAACCAACTTATATGAATCATCCTAACCAACAAAACCTTTGCCACATTAATATCCCATGAAACAGATAACCAAAATGAGAAACATGTTTTCCTGGTATAAAACTGTATAACATCAGCAGCAAGAACCCAAGAAAACTGGAATAGGTTTTTTAAAACCTTACTTTAAAAAATCATTAAAACAAGAATTTTGCAAAAAGGAAAATGACAGTATTCTTAGTCTTCTACCAAGAGAACTATTCCATTTTCAAATTGTCCTCTTTTCTGGCACATTGTTTCCCAACAGTAGATATGTCATTGATGATACTTAGAGCAAACATGCTTCTTTATTAAGAACATTCTAAACAGTCACCCCATTATAACCACATGTCAATTATTGTTTCAGCATGTACCCTTAGCCATTTAACAAAAGTATACTGGAAAAGAAGAATAAAGTATTAACATAACAATGGATTCCTTTGCGTTGTGTATGATTCTTTCAAGAAGGTCAATGAAAAGAGAATAAAATAAGAGGAAACTAAGGTTTTCATCGTTTGGGTAAGTCGGAAAATAAGAAGGAAAAGGAAAAGAAGTTAGAGAACAATTCTGTTAAAATACTCTCCCACTTACTAGTCTCCAACAAAGTAAAAGTGGGAGGAAATTAAATGAGGAGTCAAAAGTCAGCATGCATAAGGTATGACTGGTTTCACTCACCCATGAGTCTTGATTGGTTCTAGCTGGAACCTGAGTGTCTCCGGCTCAATTTTGAGTTCAACAGAGTGATTGCTTTCTCGTTAATTTTCTTTCCAAATTTCCTTTGTTCCAAAAGAGAGCATTAAATTTCCTTTCATTTCTTCCTTTTCATTCTTTTTCATTTCTCTTCCAAGTTCCAACTTGTTTTCCCTCGCTTCCCATCCAACCAAACACAATCTAAGTTAACACTTAAAACCCAGTTTACATTTGATAGAGAGAAGAGGCCCACTGCCACTAATTTAAGTTTGCATTTCTAACAAAACCTTGGCTTAAATAACTATCCGTGAAAAAGACCAGTAATCCACGTTACAGGTTTTCTAATAGAATATTGCATTACATTAAAAGTTGGCATAAACCCAAAAAAAAAAACAAAACAAAACAAAACAAAACTTGAATATGTACATTACAATCAATTATTGCAAACAGGAGCAAAATGGAAGCAAACCTAGATCCCTTGAACACTTAACCCGAGTATTATTCTATAGAGGAAAACAAGTCGAAAAATAAAAGGAGAAAAATTATAGCAAGGAAGCTCACAACAATAAACCGAGCCAAAAGTACCCAATTATCGACCAAAAACATCACTTAATAATAAAGTTTGCTCCATTGGAATTTAAGTAACCATAGACCACTCACTATTGCATAAATCCATGACTTAATTTTAAGAAACCACGACCAATTCTCAAAAAGGGAACGCATAACCCGTTAAAAAAAAATTAACCTTTCTTCTCCAAACAACCACGAGTGGTGATCAAGGGAAATTCAGCATAGTTTCATAACGGAACACTCAAAACCCCAAATATTCTTCTAAATTCAGTCTCCAATGCTACGGTTGGAGACTGAAACCCAGAGTAGGACCAGCGCAGCACCAAATCGCTTTAAGTTCAGCCGCAATTTTTGAACGAAAAAAAAAATAGGGGAGAGAGAAGGGAATCAAAAGGGAATTTTGAACGGAACCCTACCTTGACTCTTTCTTCGCTATCAAAATAAAGGCGAGAGAGAGAAAGGAAAAATGAAAACGAGGCATCAGCGTGCAGAGATCTACAATATTCGACAAAGAGAGAGAGAGAGCAAGGATACAATAAAACAAGGAGAAGAAAACAACTATTAAGAACAATTAAGGAACGAATCGGGGAATAATTCGCAGTGAGAAATGGAATTACCAGAATTGATTGACGACGGGAAGGAGAAACCCTAGAAACGGCGCCTGAGATATGGAGCTCTCACGCCTCAACGCCTCTCAAGAAACCTCGCTCTCTGAATTCTGAAGAGCCGGCGTCGGGTCCAGAGCGCAACCCCCCCTCTCTCTCTCTCTGCCCTCCGCTTCTCTTTTTCCTTTTCAGGCTTAATTCTCATAATAATTTAATTAATGAGGAGTTTACATAAACCACCAACGTTCTCCTTTTTTAATTTCTCACGTGTCAAAGTAATTTCTCTTGTATCAAAAAATATAAAATTAAAAAGATAAAATAATAATAAACTAAATTACCGCTTGCGGTAAAACTGTAGACTGAAGAAGAGAGGCAGAGAGAAAGAAAAAAATGAGT
Organism: Agave tequilana; assembly: GCA_038442645.1. Taxonomy (NCBI): domain Eukaryota; kingdom Viridiplantae; phylum Streptophyta; class Magnoliopsida; order Asparagales; family Asparagaceae; genus Agave; species Agave tequilana. Next base: position 61,612 of record JAVJIF010014165.1, on the reverse strand, counting down.
AGAAATATGAGAGAGAGAGAGAGGAAGAGAGAAGAGAGCAGCAAGGAGGGGAGGAGGTGGGTAGACAGGGAAGAAAGGGCTGCTCAGTGCTCTCTATAGCTCTCTTTTGAGGGGCAAACGGATGGACAAAGTTCAAGAAAGAGTCTAAGGAGAAACCTCATTTCGTTTGATTTGATATATAAATAAAAATAAAATAAATATATAATATATAATATAATTTTTTCCGAACCAAAAAGTTGACTCGGGGACGATTAACATTTAGTATATACAAACTCGTTAATTAAAATTGCAAGTTTGTAACTGAAGCAAGTAATTACCTTTTCTTTTTAACAAAAATTCAGAGCCCATATCACTGTCTAATTCAACCCTCTCTATCCTGTATTAGATGATAATAGTTTTCAAATTAGCAACACATAAAAGCTAGTAGCGACTCATTATGATTGTGATTCACAAAAGTTTGTTGTGATTTATGTGAACAACCACTATCACACTTAAATTGGAGTCGAGAAAGCTGAATCTTAACTTTGAGATATTTTCACAATAGGCTTTGCCCACAGAAAATCATCACTAAAAGCAGACTGTTGCCAGGAAATTGTCATTGACGAGTTAATGAAGTACTTGAAGCAGAGAAGCCCCGAGAGGAATTAACAATGTTTTAATCAAATTAACAATTAGAGGTTAACTTCACGAGCAGTCTTCTCGTTGTTAACAAAGTTAATGGGGGCCTACTGAGTTATTGGAGCTTGAGGAATTTGGTTGTCCATTTCTGCTGGCCTCAGGTAGCTGGCAGTCGTTGAGAGTTTGGTGAATCTCTCGTACTTCGTTTGTTCATACTTCATGTTTGTTTGATAATCTGATGATCAATAGGCTTATGGGTGCTCATGGTTCATGCTCGTGGAGCATATTGTAATTTAATTGTTTACAAAGGTTTTATTTGTATAAAAGAAGGCTACACAATTTGGCCGCGGGCAGGAAGCACGAGAGCGGTGTCACGTGGCACTGGGCCCCACTCAACGGGGACTGAAAGAGTAGCAAGCATTTTGGGTTGCGGGGTCCTGGTCAGACTCAAACCCAGACTCAGACCCTCTTAATTTCTTCAGTGAGAGGCCAATTCCCGCCCCCGATCGTACTCTACCAGTACACCACGCAGCAATTCAAACCAATAGAATATAGACACGCGTGTGATCGAGGAAACTACTTTCAGAAACTACTGTGCGCTGTTCTGATTGCGGCCGCTGAGCGGGGGCCCACCGGGGAGGTCGTTTTCGTTCTGGAGCCCCACGCTTTTTCGCCCCCCGTTTTGTTTCAGAGTGCCAGCAGAATGAAAAAGGGGCATCCTCCTGTTGCCGGACTTTTTCAGCTATCGGGTGCCTTACCCGTTTGCGTGACGTCCGCCCGTTTCCGGTTGTGGGAACTGGGAAAGCAATCGATGGCATGCGATCATCACGTGCCTTGATCCGACCGTCCGATCGTTGGGCTCGGCTCCATCGCGTGCCTGCTTCGGGCTCCACGGCCGCTGTTCAAAAGTTCGGCAAATGTGCGGATCGATTAATTATTAGTACCAGTAAAATTATGAATTCCGTGGGCTGGCTGATATTGCGGTCACAATGTAAGGCATGTTGGGCTGACTTGGGTAGGCCCATCTTCAACTGAAGGGCCTGAGAACTAGGGGTGGCAGACGGGTCGCGACCCGCCAGACCCGACCCGACCCGAGTTAGAGGGTATGGGTTTGGGCTAATCGGGTTTAGGTCGTAATCGGGTCGACCCATCTGACCCGATTATTAAATGGGTCGGGTCGACCGGAACCTGCCAGACCCGCTTGACCCGCCAGACCCGATTATTCTCTCTCCTCCTCGGCCTCCTCCCCTTGTTCTCCTCCTCTGCCGCCCCCGCCTCCTCCCCTTCGCCTAAATCAAATGTCAAAAAATATGCGTAAGACCAATTTTGAACCCGTGGCCTCTAGTGTGTAGAGTTTAGTGTGATGATTATTGATTAACTATACCCCAACAATTTGGTAATAAAATGTAAAGAAATTGTATTTAAAATTTAATAATCGAGTCAAATGGGTCGGGTCGGGTCGACCCGACTAAGAATGGGTCGGGTTTGGGTCTGAATTTTTGACCCATATAATAATCGGGTCGGGTCGACCCGAACCGATTATTATATAGGTCGAGCAGTAATCGGGTCGGGTCGACCCGACCCAATTGCCACCCCTAGTGAGAACCTGCAATGTTGGGCTTTGCCAAATAGTCCACACGGAAACAGAAAAGCATGAGCATGTTGTGCACTAATTCTAAATACAAATTCACCAAGATCACCAGAAGTCAGAAGCTTTTGGATAGTTTATCCTCCTTTCTTGGAGAGGAGATCACCTAAATAGTTGTGTATTCTAAACTGATTCACGGAATTTATAAGATTGGCATAAGTGTGTGGGGATTCAGTTAAACACAAACCTAATAAGACTGTCCTTATGGTAGGGGTGCTATTTGAACCTAGGTGTGTTGCGTGACGGCAAACACGGACACAGGTGTCGGACATGACACAGATACGGACACGGGACACGACAAAATTCAAAAAAATGATATGGGGATACAATAAATAATCTTTTATTATTATTATTACATGCAGATAAATTTTCTCCTCGTGTTCCTAATTTTATGATTTTCTCTCATACTTTTAAAGATTGTGCATTGTCTTCAACTTTTTCAACGGTACTTTTCGAAGTAGACATTTTTATACAACTCTACTTTCGTGAGTAGAATAATGAATAATCAACTTGTTCAAAAATAATCAAGCATGAATAATTAGTTCAATAAAGGTAAGATGAAAAACAAAATAAAATCTAAATAATTTATAGTGCCTGTAAAGTAACAAACAAAACAAAAAAAATCTACATAATACTTCACCTAGTTCGTGATGAGTGTAAATTCTACTAATATATTTGCTTATGTCAGAACGATATTTTTTTATATTTATTTAAGCGACATGTGACTTTTAGATATCTAAAATATGATCTTTAAATTTTATTTAACACAGACACGGCGTTAGACACGGGGCCGACACGTGATTTTATGGTTGATTAAAATTCGACACAGCATCGGAGTGTTCGACACGTATCGGGCAAGTATCTTGCAAGTGTCGGTGTCCGACGTGGACACTTCACTCGATTTGAAGTGTCCGTGCTTCATAGATTTTCAATGCTATTTATCCACTGATCGTCTCTAAATCCAAATTCAATTTCCTGTGCTTATATCTTTGTTTCGAATTAGCTGTAATGGCAAATAAGCAACTTATTAACCATTTCTCATGCATGTGTAGGCATTCTTTCAAAGATGGTGGGTACAACAAAATGAAATAACCAAATGTGTAGTGAAGAAACTGGTGGATTCTGGCCTGTTGGAGTTCATGTGCGCAATTTGTTTGGTCTCTTAGATTTCACTTGAAATGGTAATGTTGGCCTTTATGGAACGACATGTTTTTTCCTATTTTGACGCAGAAATGGTGGCTGGTGCATGCATGATGAAGCCACCGTCCATTATATTGATCCTTTTGGGGCAGAAGTAATGCAAAACTCTCTCTCTCTCTCTCTCTCTCTCTCTCTCTCTCTCTCTCTCTCTCACACACACACACACACACTCATGCACATTTTAAGCAAAATAGTACGTGTTACATTTTTAATCACTACATAAGAAGTTAGGATGATGTATCTTTTGACCGCTGTAATTTCTGCCGTTTTCTTTGTTATATGGTGATTTGTATCTTAAATAATCAAATTGTAGAACATTTTTGAACATTTTCATTTAAAATCATTAAATAAACGCCCATGATTGAAGAACTGAATTAAATGCTGTGAAGTTCCATGTCTTGCGCTAAAATAGTGTCACTCTTTCTTGGATTTGGATTCCTAGCTATATATTAATTTATTAATATGTTATGGGCATTATAAAGTTATGGGTCTGTTTGGTTGTTGTAATTGGTCATGCATATAAGTTTTACAGTGTTTGGTTGGTAATATATACTTGTAAGTGAGAAAGTGTAATGTATTTTACGGTGTTTGGTTGTCGTAATGTGTAAGTCGTAAGTGGAAAAGTTGACCACAAAATTAACTATTTTGTGATTTAAAAAGTTTTAATATTGGAAATAAATACTGAAAATGCTAAATTTTAAAAAAATTAATATTAACAGTTGACTTGCGTAAGTCTTTTACGAATTACGGTCCAAACAAACGTCGTAGTTGTAATTGGAATATAAGTCATTTACGAATTACGGACTTTTACGACTTTTACGACAAAACAAACAGCCACTATATGCTAGTTTACTGGCTAGTAGTCTGAAACAAACCACAATTGATATTACTATACTGTTCTTTTCTTCTTTAGTAGTAGTATAACCTAATCATGTTGTATATCAAACATCTTTCCAGACATTGAGTATTTGTACTATTTCTTGTACTTTGAATTACATGTTCTTTCTAATTATATATGTTAGTACGAGTGCCATGTGTACCATGAATATGGATGATCACTGAAGAATATCTTAGTTTTACAGGAGTTGCTATGTAAACAGACTTTCCATGCATCATGTGTTAATGGAACGTTCTCGTACTTTGACTATGCACTGTATTAGCTTTAGTTGTTGAGCCATGAGCGAGAATGACTCCTCGGAGGGCCATCCATCTTGAAATTGCTCTAGCTTGAACACGCCTAACTGTAGAGTTTTGCATGGTTCCTTCCTTAAAAAATGATTGTTACAATTAATTCTTGTGTTCATGGGAATTGTCATATACTGGAGATCCCACCGTATACAACTATTCACATGGAGTATAATGCTAGTATAATTTTTACACACTATATGCATGCAACGGTAGACTCTCAGATCAACATGCCCGGATACTTAGTACGGGATTTTCCCTTGAATATGAAAAATAAGAAGTTGAAGGTACTTTGCACAACACACCCCAAAGCTTTATCCTCTTTCAAATAAATACCCTTTACTTTTTCTAGCAACTTTATGCCCTAATTTTATCTTTCTTGCAAATTGATACCAAACAGTGCCAATAACATTCCTGAAGAACAAAAGATCAGGTATTATCATGGGATTTTCCTTGAATATGATAAATAAGAGATTAGGTGTATTTTGCACAACAATACCCTCAACTTTATCTTTTTTTTCCAATGAATATTTGTATAGATTAAAAAGAAGCGTGTAGGATAAAAGATGGAGGGACTGGAGGAGAATACCCGAAAGAAGTGTGATGGTGGAGTGGTGGTGGGGAGAAGGAAGAGGATGAAACGACGACGATGGAAAATTAGGAGGTGAAGGAAGTTGTGATTGAGGAATAGGCTGAGGAGGAAGTGGTGGTGATAGTGAATGAGAAAGAAAAGGAGATGAGGTAGCAACGTGAGAGGAAAATGCGGAGGTGGTTGTCATGGTGGAGAAAGAGGAGATGGAGAGATAAGTGGAAAATGAAGAGGATGTAGTGATGGTGAAGGTGAAAGAGAAGGTGTTGATGTTGGAGGATTTAAAGAAGGAGGTGATGATGGCAACGGATTATAGTGGGGTGATATTGCGCGAGAAAAGGGGAAATTGAGGAGGTAGAGGTGGAGGAGAAAGGGATGATGATGGAGGAGAAAATGAGATTGGGGAAGTGACGATGGACGAGGAGAAGATGAGATGTTGGTGGTGAAGGAGAGAGGAGGTGGAGGTGTTGACGATGGCGACGAAGGAGGAATTTGGCTATGAGGGCAGGCAGGAGAGGTGGTTGTGGTGATGGAGGAAGAGGTTGTTATGAACATCTATGAAGCACTAACACACCTAATTTGATCCCGAATTTGTGTCGAGCACGTGTTGGACACGGATTCGTGCCCAACACATGCAAGACATGGGTCTGACTCGAGTCAACTCAATTGACTCGGGTGACACAGTCAACTGAGTTGTTGGACACAGTTCGGACACGGGCTGGCGGGCTGGCCGATCTTGGGCTAAATTTTTGTGGTATAACCCAACACGACTCGAGATATTTAAAATCCTAAATTTCCCATCTTTGCTGCAAAACACGATCTCTCTCTAATCGTTGAAGTGCGGTGGAGCTCTCTCTAATCGGTGGTCTGGTAGTGCTCATCCTCATTCTGGTGATGCTCGTCATCCTCGTTCTGGTGGTGCTCATCCTCGTTCTCGTTCTCGTTCTGGTGGTTCTCGTCCTTGTTCTCTTGGTGGTTGTCAGCCTTGATCTGGTGGAGCTCATCCTCATTCTGGTGGTGCTCGTCGGCGAAGATCTTATGGAGCTCATCGGCGGTCTGGTGGTGCTCGTCGGCGAAGATCTGGTGGAGCTCGTCTCCGTTCTGGTGGTGGTGGAGCTCGTCGGCGGTGATCTGGTCGTGAATCATTAAAGGAGTAGCTAATCTCCCAAGAAGGGAATCATGAAATCACCATTCAAGGAGTAGAGCTTTGCCCTTGTTAATTATATATAGAAATACCCTCGATTAGTCAGCAAATGATAAATGAACATAAACAATGAATTCACAAATTCTTCTATTAATAGCGTTGATAAAATATGACATGCATGTGCATTTATAGAGACAAAGAGGGGGAGAGATTTTGGGTCACTCGACATAGAAGCCCAGTGCCCTCACTTTGTTAAAAGGATCCAAAAATGATGGCACTTGTCTTGTTCTTTCTGATAGTACCCTTTCTTCTTTTCTCTCTTCTTGTCTTCTCCTTGTCATGTCTTCATTGTGCCCCCTCTTTCTCCTTGAGAGGATAGGTATTATAGCTTGGTAGGAGTGATTGTAGGTAGTGACATGTCATGGTATGACATGATTGGCAGGATAGTTTCATGTAATTTCCTTGGCATAACTCCCATGTCACACCTACTTGTCACCATCCGCCTCTCAAAACTGTAAACCTTTATCTGCTTTTGTATGTATATATATATATATAGAAACTCTTCAAATGAGAAACTTTCTCAAAATAAATTTCGTGAGAAAACTATATAGAAGCGATTTCATGGATGATCTAAACCGTTCATTTTGATTTACATACTCTAATTAGGCCACCAATAAAAACTCATGCGATTCTGAGCCTTTTTACCTATGCATCAAATGACATCTTTATTTTACAGTGAATATGATGTATGTTTTGTAACCACTTGTTGTATGGGTAAAAAGGCTCAGAAATACGTGATCTTTTATTGGTAACATAAATAAAGTATGTAGATCAAGATAAACGGTTCGAATCATCCACATAATCACTCTTATATGATTTTCTCATGGTCTTCATGTGAGAAAGTTTCTCACACAAAGACCTCTCTCTATATATATGTGGATAAACTGGGTACATGCGGAAGGATTCAAGCCTGAATTCTTCTCACTCAAACTCAATTTCACGACATCCAAATGCAAGATCCATTTCGTTGAAGTTGATCTAAATTGTTTAATGTAACTAAAAATCAAAACTCAGGTGTTTTAAATACTTTTTGCACATCCATCAAGTAAGCGCAAAATGGACGGCCGAAAATAGTATTTTATTTAGATTTATGACTTTAGACATAAATTCTCGATCCAACCATTTGATCATGATCTAAACATTTAAAAAAGCCCACACACTAATTTTTTTTAGGTTTTAATTATTATACACTGTTAAACTAGCCAACTCACTATTTCAGTCATTCATTTTCTGCCTACTTGATCGATGGATAAAAAGTTTTCAGAACACTTGATTTTTTTATTTTTAGTTACTTTAAACAATATAGATCAACTTCAACGGAGTGGATCTTGCATTTGAATGTCGTGGGATTGAGTTTGAGTGGGAAGGATTCGAGCTCGAATCCTTCCGCAAGTACCCAAGCATATATATATATATATATATATATATATATATATATATATATATATATATATATATATATATATATATATATATATATATATATAGGCTTAAGTAGTTCCGGAAGGATTCGAGCCCGGATCCTTCCCACTCAAATACAACCATACATCATCCGAATACAAGATCCATTCTGTTGAAGTTGATCTATATTATTTCAAGTATCTATACACCAAATTCAAGTATTTTAAATACTTTTTGCCCATACATCAAATAGGAAGAAACGGACGGCCTAAATAGTGAGTTGGTTAGTTTAACAGTGTTGAACATTTGAAACCTAAAAAAAATTATTTTGTAGTGGTTTTTAAATGTTTAGATCACGATCAAATGGCCGAATTGAGAATTTGTATGTCTAAAGATATAAATCTAATCAACTTACTACTTTCGGCCGCCCATTTTGCGCCACTTGATGGATGGGCAAAAGTATTCGAAATACTTGATTTTTGATTTTTATTTATTTTAAATAATATAAATCAACTTCAACGAAGTAGATCTTATATTTGAATGTCGGATGTTGGTATTTAAGTGGGAATGATTCGGGCCTGATTCCTTCTGGAACTACACAAGTCTATCACTCTTTCTATATATATGTTAACAGTAGTGTATTAGTCCCATATTAGTTTTACTGAGATATTGTATCTCATGTTATAGATATGTAATATCAATAAGAGGAGATAGCTAAACTGTCTCTCTATTCTCCTGATACCAATTTCTTCATGGTATCAGAGCTCATGGTCTGATCCCGATACCCAACCTCGCCCTCGTCGCCACAACCTCATCGTCCACCTCTGGCCACGACAACACCTCTGATCCCCAACCATGATCTCGCCTTCGATCCACAACCACGATCTTACCTTCAATTCCTCGACCACGATCTCGCCTGTGATCACGTCTACGACCTCTGACTGATCACATCTACGACCTCTGACCACGATCTCTCCTCTGATCCCCGACCACGACCTCATTTGCGATCACGCCTCTGACCTCCGGCTACAATCACGCCTTCGATTCCTGACTAAAACCTCGCCTTTGACCTCCGACCATGATCTCAACTTTGATCCCCGACCATGATCTCGCCTTCGCTCTTTGGCAATGATGCTGCCTTCATCCTCTGACCGTGACCCTGACGTCAACTTCACCCTTGCCTTCGACTTCTTCCATGCTCTGCAAACCCACCTTTTTTTCTCTTTCTTCTTTCTTTTTCTCTTAACTCTGCAACACAAACAAAGATTGTAGCACTTTAAAAAAAAGGTTACCTTAGTTCATTGTGGTTCTTACTTTTGTTTTATGATGGGTAGTTAAATCTCATGATTGTTTTGAATTGAAGTTTAACTTTGGTTTTGGGTTTCTGATTTAAGCATCTTTTTAATTTTGGGGGTTCTTTTGATGGTTAAGTCAAAAGAAGAGACAAAACCAATAATTTCTGAATTTACATCGGAGAATCACTGATAGAAATTGAATGGTGATAACTTTTTTCAGTGAAAATAGGTTGTTAAGATTCATGTTACTGAGAGAGTTAAGAATCACCACCTGACTGATGATCCCCCAATTCAAAGACGTAGACTTGGAGGTAGGACGATGCACTTCTTTAAGGACATATTTTGAACAACATGGAGCCATGTGTTAAGGACCTGGTTCTACATTGCACCACTGTAAAGGATTTGTGGACTTATTTAGACCAGATCTATTGAGGAGGTAACAATTTGAGTTGAGTCTATGATGTTATTCGGGAGCTATTCAGCAGTAAACAGGAAACTTGAGCATTGGCCGAGTTCTATGCCGACTTTAACAAATTTTCTAAAGAGCTCAAAGAGATTTTTCTTATCATAGCTGATGTGAAGGAGATGCATGAAAGGTGAAATAAGTTAATGGTTCTTGTCTTCTTAGGATCGCTATGTCTAGAGCTTTCATGGGATCGACCGAATGTGATTGCCAGCTCAACTATCTTGAGGACACTTGCCATTTTTTATGTAAAGTTGTTCCTTTGGAGTCGCAGAATCCAGCTAGCATGGATCTTTTGCTCTTGTGGTCCAAGGCAAAACTATAGGAGGTAGAGGATGTGAGAGCATTTTTGGAGGTAGAGGCTATGGAGAGGCTGCGATGGTGGTCATTCAGGTGGACGAGGTGGAGAAGTGATTTACTTTTATTATAGCTAAAAGCCAAGTCACACTAAGCACAATTGTTCATTATTGCAAGTAAAGCAATAGCCATTTCAGTCTACTTATATAGCCACAGCTCAGGAGGAGCAATCTGATCGTTGGAGTTCCATCGGTGAAGAGCAGATGAAGGAGCAGTTGTTTGAGATGTTCTAACAGTTTGAGACATCATCTGCCACATCTTCTTCCGCAGTGGACAGATAACCCCACTTCCTTCTTCATCTAGCTCTCTTAGATTAAAGATTCTTTGGCTGCTGATCACATTACTGGAAACAAAAATATTGTGTCATATCTTGATTCCACTTGCTCATTTCCCTCTATTACATTAGCCTAACAATTCTGCTTCTTTTGTCCAAATCATAAGAATTGTAGCCACACCTTTATATCTATCGTCTGTACTTTAGGTTTCAAGTTTTCTTTTCAGTTTACTATTAGTTAGTAAAATTACTATAGTGTTAAATTGTTCAGTAAAATTCTATCCTATACCCTGTTTCAAATATCAGCCGAGTCGGCCGAGATGTCGTCCGATATCTTCTTTTTTGCCTGCTGCAATACGATATGGGGAAATCATTTGCCACATCATTTGCAGTAAAAAACTGCCGATAAATCACCCGGTATATCACCCGATATGAAATAACTTATTTATTGTACGACTGCATGCAAATGTACATTATTTTTTACTATCTTTGTATGCAAATTACATCATTTTTATTAGGTAGATGATATATATAACATTAAACCAATTAGTTGTCAATATTTCATAATATATAATGTCTGATATGATCGCTCGATATGCTCATGTATCCCTGATATCTCCCCCGATATTCAATATCTGATATGAAAAAACCCCATCCGATACGATCCCGACATCCGACATTAAGAACTTGATTTTATATTTTGTGAATTTCAAGAACTTAGAACGAAGAAGATGATTAAAAAGAGGATTGTACTATCTGAACTTGGTCTCTAAACCAGTGGCGTGCTCCAGTTCTGTCTCTCTTTGATTATCACTATCGGTTTGGTCATCTTTCTCAATCAGTCTTAAAGGTTTTGATTTATGAGTCTAGTCAAATTGAGTCCTTAAAATGTAACCTTGTCAACCAGAAAAATATCATCGAATGTGTTACCCTACCCTAGTAGAGTCAATAAAAGGACTAATTGCCCATTTGATTTGGTTTATTCAGATGTATAAGATCCATTTTTAATAAAATTCAAACTTGGTTTTCAATATTTCATTACTTTTGTGGATAATTACTCGCGTGTTTCTTGGCTTTATCTCATGAAGTCTTATTCTGAGATCTTTTTCTATATTTCAAATTTTTTGTTTTGAGATTAAATTTTTTTGTTCTGAGATTAAAAATCAATTTAACACTTCTATGAAAATCTTAAGATCTAATAATACAAAGGAATATTTTAATTCATAATTCACCAATTTTATGACTGAGCATAGGGGTGTCAAGTGGGCCGTGCTAAGCTAAACCCGACCAGGGTACGGCGGGCCAGGAGCCGGGCCATACGGAGCCTGGCCCGAGCCCGGGTTCCAAATATGGAACCCTGGCATGGCCCAAGGCCCGGGTGCCCCGGACCAGGGCTGGGCCGCTGATTAAAAAAACTTAAAAAAACTTTAAAAATTCTAAAAAAATTTTCAAAAAATTACTTATTCAAGTTGTGATAAAATTAACAAAAAAAATTACAATGCGTGAAATGAATTTTTTTTTTATTAATGATCCAATAAAATAGATAATGGATACAAATACAATTAAATGATAAATTATTTTTTTTCAAATTTTCATTAACATATAAAAAAGTACAAGTCTTCATTCTTTATATATTTTATTAATCATAAATAAAAAATACAAGTCTTCTGGGGAGTCTTTTGGAGAATTTTTGATGAGATCGTCAATTGCTTTACTTTGACTTCTCTTTTCCGCATTCAGCTAATCCTTCCCGCATATGGTCATCTCAATCGCATCCGATGTCAGACGGTTCCTCGTATCAGTCAGCACTCGACCACATGTACTAATAGCAGACTCCGAAGCTGCTGTAGATGCTGGAGGAGTTAGTAAATCACGTGCCATGATGGAAAGCACTGGATAATTGATGCCTGTGATTTTCACAATGTCAAAATATCAAAATTTTCAAATCGTGAGTCTGATCGATCTTAGGAGTCGCAACACGTTGGATATAATAATGAAATTCATTTAAAGAGTAAGAAGTTCTAGATTTTTTTTTAGAAGCTGATAAAAGATCAGAAAATAATGAACTTCTACTATTAGAGGCTGAAAAAATTTGAGATGAAAAAGATTGTTTCTTTACATAAGTAGTTTCATAAAATCATATAACTTATTTATAAAAGAATCAATATCTGCCCACATTAGGGCAGAACTATCCTCAAAGTACATTTTTTCATAAAAATTTTCAAGTAAAAATTTACATCTATTAAATCAATCCTAAGATCCATAATAGCAACAAAATAAAAGATAAAAGAAATTTTTTAAAAATATTTATTAAATTTTCTCTATGAGAGTAATAATATCTCGAATAGAATCAATATTTGTACAATTCAGAGATATCGATGTAGGTTTAATAGTCACAGTCTTTGTTCGCAGTATCATTCTGCTCGATGAGCGATACAGAAAAATCTTAGATCAATTCGATGTAATTTTTCATCTGTATTCTTTCGCTTCTGGTGCAGTAGATACTTGGTATGCTAATAACAACAATTAGTATAATATAAGTCTTGGTGCGGCCTCATTTTGATTTCCTGAAAGTCGGGTTTATCAGAGAATTATTAACAACAGAAGGTTCTAGGCGAATCTTTAAAGGTCTCTGAATTTGTTTCTGATCCGAATTTAGAGTTATTGGTTTTCTTTTCTTGAGAGACTCTATGCCTATAAAAAAAAATAATTGCCCTTGATATTGAATCTTGTAATTGTTTGGTTTTAATAAGAACTCCCCCCTTCTGCTTAGGGGACGTAGGCAAATTGTCGAACCTCATTAAATTTTGTGTTCTCTTTTTTTCTTTGTTTACTTGTTCGCGTGATTGGTAATAATTATCTGGAGTTATTGTTCTCTGTTGCTTGGATTACCGACAAATACTTCATTTATTGCATAATATCTGCTTCAGTCTATCCATTATGAAATCAAAATCAAACAAAATGAATCAAAACAAACAAAATGAATCAAAATAATTAACGATTATAATTAGTTAATCAAAATCAATATGATGTACGAAAAAACAAATATTAACAGGATCTTTAAAAATTGCCATGGCGAAGAATAGATGATGACGATGAGAGAAATTTGACGAAATTTGTGGTGATTGATGAAGAAGATTTGGAAAAAACTTTAATCTGCAGAAAATAAAATTTAATCAACCAAATACGAAAGAAGGGCAAAATTGCAAACGGGAAAATAGAAGTTAGTTACACAGAAGAGGTTAAATTAAAGGATTGAGGTTGAGGCAAAAATAAATTTATAATTGAGATAGTAGGCATGTAAGTTATATAGGTCGTCTATTTTTTCCCTACTTGATGTATTTGCAAAAGTATTTAAAATAGTTAAGTTTTTGTTTATAAATACTTGAAATAGTATAAATCAACTTCAACAGAATAGATCTTGTATTTGGATGATGTATGGTTGTATTTGAGTGGGAAGGATTCGGGCTCGAATCCTTCCGGAACCACACAAGTCGAGAGAGAGAGAGAGAGAGAGAGAGAGAGAGAGAGAGAGAGAGACTGTGTTATTTCAGAAGGATTCGAGCCCGAATCCTTCCCACTCAAATACCAACATCCGACATTCAAATACAAGATCCACTCCGTTGAAGTTGATCTATATTATTTAAAAAAATTAAAAATAAAAATCAAGTGTTTTGAATATTTTTTGCCCATCCATTAAGCCGCGCAAAATGAACGGCCAAAAGTAGTGAGTTGGTTAGATCTATGTATTTAGACATACAAATTCTCGATCCGGCTATTTGATCATGATCTAAACATTTAAAAACCTGGACAAACCAATTTTGTTAGGTTTCAAATGTTCTATACTGTTAAATTAACCAACTCACTATTTAGGCTATTTGTTTTTCCCTCATTTGATACATAGGCAAAAAGTATTTAAAATACTTGATTTTTTGTTTTATAAATACTTGAAATAATATAAATCAACTTCAATAGAATAGATCTTGTACAAATGATGTACGATTGTATTTGAGTGAGAAGGTTTCAGGCTCGAATCCTTCCAGAACTACACAAGTCAATCTCTCTCTATCTATATGTATGTATATGTATATAAACGCACACACATATAGAGAGAGACTTTTGTCCTTGAGCTCGAATTCTTCCAACCAAATACAACCCTCCGACATTCGAATACAAGATCCACTCCGTTAAAGTTGATCTATATTATTTCAAGTATCTATAAACTAAAAATCAAATATTTTGAATACTTTTTGCCCATCCATCAAGCAGCACAAAATGGACGGCTGAAAGTAGTAAATTGGTTAGATTTATGTCTTTAGACATACAAATTCTCAATCCGGCCATTTGATCATGATCTAAACATTTAAAAACTCCCACAAACTAATTTTATTAGAGTTCAAATGTTCTACTTAAACTAACCAACTCACTATTTAGGCCGTCCTTTTTCCCTACTTGATGCATAGGGAAAAAATATTCAAAGCACTTGATTTTTGATTCATAGATACTTGAAATAATATAAATTAACTTCAACAGAGTGAATTTTTTATTCAAATATCGGATATTAGTATTTGAGTGGGAAGAATTCGGCCTCAAATCTTTTTGGAAGGACACATGTCTATCTCCCTATATATATATATATATATATATATATATATATATATATATATATATATATATATATATACCGCTGATGGTGGTGTTGCAACGGAGGTGGAGGGTGGTGAGTATTGGGTTTTGTAAGAGGAAGACGATAAGAAGTGGAAAATTAGAAGAGAAGGGAGACGCAAAAAATTCAAAATTCCAATATATATTACATGCAAATGTTGTACGTCATTAACAATCATCTGATACAAGGTACTAACATGTATGCGATGAATAGTTTAGGATAGAAAAGTGTGCTAAAATATAGTTGGGGGGTATATAGCTTAAAGTATCCCCACAGTTTAGGGTATTTTGATGTAATTTTCCTTAAAATTAATTACTTGAGAAAGAAATATTATTTTGAGGAAATTCCTAAGAAAGAAAATGAAATTGGAAAGATGCCGGCGAAGCAGAAAATGGCATACCTGGGAGCAAGACACAGCGGAAAAGAACCAAGAGCTCAACTCTCTACAAAATCAAAGACGTCTTTGGAAGAACTTTGATCAATCCAACAGTTATAGATAACATCATCATTTTTTTTAAAGTTCGAGGAAAAGAGACAGCAAAAAGATGGATTTAGAATGTGCACTTCATTGAAATGGAGAAATTTAAACTAAATGCATTACCACTTTGGGATTGCTCAAATACATAAAAACTACGGGATACACTTCATCTTACCCTTTTCTTCTTCGTTTTCTTCATTCTTACCAAACAAATACAGGCATACCACCCCAAATTAAGGATTTCAAAGAGTTCAGCTCCCAATCATGAATCCTTGAGCTTTTAGGTTAGCTTCTCCAAACACAAGCTTCTTTTGGGCGTGCATAACTACTTCCAATTTCACCAATACATCTTCTTGGAGCAGCACCACATTCAGCTAAAATATACAGCCGACATCAGATTAAGGATTTCAAACGGTAAACCTTGCACAGCTACTACAAGTACCATTTAGAAACTGAAATAAAACCTACCAATCTTCAATGTCATCCTCTTCAATTTCTTCCATGAAAATGTCATCCTTTTCTTGATCCATCCAGTCAGAATGATCTACCCCTTCATTGTTCAGCCAGATGTCTTCACAGTGGATGTGGTGAACATCTGAGGTTTTTGATCTGAGCCATTTGATTGTGGGTCCATACTCAAAGGCTATGTGGGATGTACAGTACAAGCTGCACCCATTTATGTCGTCCTCGTGTCTCTCAATGGCCATCTGATTCTACATAATCCAATGAAAAGGTAAAAAAGTGAGGCGGAAAAGGTAAATGTAAGTTACTGCAATGCAACATCCCCTTGGAAATACACAGGTTGAAGCTTCAATTTGTAAGAGGATTATCATTTACTGCAGCAAATTTTATGATATGAGATTAATCCTGACAGTCTTAAATAAAAAACTTTGTACTGCATCAAGTATTTTGATTTCCAAGTGCTGTGTACTCTTTCTCAAAGCTATAAAAACTAAGGAATGGAGTTCAATCAAGAGGGATAGTACCAGCTCAGACATCTAATTAAGCCCAACTGCAATTCAACAAGTCAAGTTCAAGTTCAAGATCCAGCCAATCAACAAGTCAACTGAAGTCAAATATTCCAAGACGACGAAAGCTCACCCAACTACAAATCTTAAAATGTAAGCAAGCTAATAGGTACATATGCACCTCTAGTTGTTTCTCCACCAAAGGAGGCAGGTAAGTTATCAGTAGCGGAAAATAGAGCAAACAATTAACTGAAAATTTTGATAACCCAGTGCAAAATGGGAAGCAAATTATGCACAAGTCATTTTGTAGTGAGTTATCAAATAGTGACAGCCTTGGTCAGCTGAACGTATCAATGGGTTGTTGAAATGTAACCCTGGGTATCTGCTATCAACCTTTGCATTCACCGAATTTAGGCCCTTGATATGTGCAACGGACTGCAAAAGTCCCTCACATGTTCCAGGAAAGAAGCAGCAGCTATTCATATTTCTCATGTGAAAAGATTCTACAGTTGTGCAATCTTATAAATAAACAAACATATGTTCTGCAAGAAAAAGACGACAAAATAAATATAGATGCATAGGATGTATATTTATGTAAAATGACCTGCCTAAATTTAGCATAAGGAAAAAGAGAACAATTACTCTATATTTTTTAGCTGATTAAATAAGAGAGAACAATAAAATGATAGCTTTCAAGCTGAAGGTTGGGATTAAGAATCTGTACATTCCAAACTATAGATCTAAACAACATGCTATTTTAGCCATCTTTAATTGCTTCTCGACACATTGGCAAGAACCTCAATTTTATTTTATTTTTATCTTTTAAGCATTCTACATGATGGTGGTCAATTTTAATAAAATAGACCTTCCATTTGGTCAATCATCGAATTTTAATGGAAAGAGTAGCCTACAAATTATTCGTCACCAAATGAAATCAATTTTTAAGGCTGAAAAAAAGTTTATTATGAAACAACTTGTTGCGAAGTTTTCAAATCACTTCATCTCGCATTTTAAAACTATTTAAAGTGTGTTGATCAAAGTGAATGGGGCGGACCGTACATAGAAGCTATGTAGCACGAACACTTCTATCATAGAGCTTTGTCGTGTTCGACACGCGTATCGGACACCCATGTCGTGTGTATTTTTAAGAATTTGCCATGTGTCCACGTGTCGTGTCCATTTCCATGTTGCCGTGTCCATGCAACATAGCATAGGATGTTTCTCCGCAAAGTTCCTTCAACCCTTATTTTGAGAATTGACCTAAAGGATCATTTCGATATGTGTGTGCGCGCGCAAATAAATATAATTATATAATTTTTGGCACGTGCAAATTAATACTTAAATTGGTGTAAAATAATGTATGGTTTCTTTTTCAAGGGAAAGTCTCTTCTTAACAACCGATGAGTATTTTTTTTGTTTGTTGAAGTTGAAGTTTCATATGGTCTTTATTGATTTAGAAAAAGCTTATGATAAGGTGCCAAGAGAGATATTATGGTGGACATTGATGAAAAAGAGAGTCCTCATCAAATATATTGACATAATCAAGGATATGTACGATGGAGCAGTGACAAATGTCAGAACTTGTGGAGGCATAAAAAGTGATTTTTCTACCACAATTGGATTGCATGCATTGAGTCCATTCTTATTTGCCATAGTGATGGATGAGCTTACTAGAGCTATTCAGGATGAGATACCGTGGTGTATGCTATTTGCTGATGATATTGTCCTAGTCGATGAGACGAGAGCTAGAGTAAATGCCAAATTGGAGTTATGAAGGTAAACTCTAGAATCTCGAGGTTTAGATTAAGTAGGACAAAAACAGAACATATGGAGTGTAAATTCAATAAACAGAAAATCTGAGATTATAATATTGTGAGACTAGATGGACAAGAAATACCGACGAGCAGGTACTTGAGTTCTATTATCCAAAAGGATGGGGAGATCGATAGTGATGTCAACCATAGGATCCAAGCCGGCTAGCTGAAATGGAGGAGCGCAACAAGAATTTTATGTGATCGTAACATTTCATTATGCTTGAAGGAAAGTTTTATTGGACTGCTATTAGGCCAGCTTTGTTATATGGCACAGAATGTTGGCTATAAAGAGACATCATGCCCAAAAATAAGTTTAGCAGAGATGCGCATGCTTCGTTGGATATGTGGTAGCACGCTGAGAGATAAAATGAGAAATGAAGATATTCGTACTAAGATAGGTGTAGCCTCCATAAAAGAGAAGATGAGAGAAAATCGCCTACGATGGTTTGGTCATGTGCGACGTAGACCTACAGATGCGTTCGTCCGGCGAGTAGAGCGTTTCAATTTAGGGCAGCGCAGGGAGCGGAAAAAAACATGGATGGAGGTAATACGACAAGATATAGAGGCTGAAGGTCTTAGTGAAGGCATATTGCTCGATAGGAATGAGTGGAGAAAGCTGATCCATGTGCCCGATCCGGTGTAATTCTCTTTTGGTTCATGTAGCCTACCCCAAATACTTGGGACAAATGGCTTAGTTGTTATTGTTGAAGTTGAAGTTTTTTTTATGAGATAAAATAAAGGTTGAAATCTTCAATTAAAATGGACAGCTACAAATAAAGATTTAGAGACTATAAATGAATGGTTTGATTTAGCTTCGTTACTCAAAACCGAGACACTAATAAATTAGAAGTCAAGTCAAAAGGGTTGTGGTTATAATATCTAAATTTCTCTCCCTACTAAATGTTAATTTTTTCAATTTCAAATTTTCTCTTCAGATAAATATTAGGTATAATCTTCCTTATTTAAAATTGACGAATACAATTAAAGACTGGTACATGTATGATTAGATTTGATTAAAACAAAAAAACTTTAATATTTTTTTAAACATATTGCTAGGTAGAGGGCCGCGAGAGAGAGAGAGAGAGATGCATGCAAGGCAAGGAGCAATGTATGAATTTTTTTTCTTACCAGGGGGGCTAGGGCTAGGCGATGGTTATTTTGATTTCTGTCCCTAATACATGTTCTTTCTTAAATCTCAAATTTATCAAAGCAAGAGAGGTATCTCGATTCCTCTCTCTAACAAATGCTTTTTCTTAATTTCAGATTTTCTTTCAGATATTTTCAACATGTGTTGAATAATTATAAATGTATTTTGCTTGGACATGCACAAACATGCGTACATTAGAACTTCAATCAAAGCGTTGTTGTTATACTATTGTCTCTGTGTGCGTGCACATGGGAGGCTCGGAGCGGCTTTTATACTCATAGAAAAACTAGTTGTAGTGGTCAGTTTTGACCCCGAAAAATCACGACACGTGTCCATCTAATCCCTCGATGAATGCGTGCACATAAGCCTCTCCAAAGCCTTTAAAAGATAGTTCCAGTCCCATTCAAACTCCATGCAGTTCAAACAGTTGTAAGATTAGAGATAGAGTCGATTGCAAGTACCCTTATCTCTAGGCCAAATTCACATTTGAACCTAACAGTTACAGCTCTGAAGCGGATTGATCATATCAACAACTGACGATGATCTCAGGATAAAGAAGAATGTGAGTTCTGCCAATTCAAATCAGGATGTTCGGCTCCAAACCGCCTCCATGATAAGCAGTTGAGTTAAGATAAGATATCCAGTTAGATGAGAATCTTGTAACCTGATTCAAAGACATCCACCTGTATAAATAGAGATTCTCTCCTACGAAAGAGGAGAGGATCAATTAATCCTAGAAACCTTAGCATTAGAGGTCAAGCGACCACCATTGTAAGTGTCCTGAATTATAGTGAAATTCTCTCCCTCTGTGGTTTTTCCCTTTCAGGTTTTCACGTAAAATTTTGTGTTTTTCTCTGGTTTAATCTCTGCAATTCACCCATTAATCTCTAAATTAGTGTGTGGATAACTCCTCCGGGAATTACCCACCGCATTTAGTGCTTCCATTGAGAGCTTTGAGTCCACTCTTAAGTTCTCCCCATCTGATATCCTTTCACGTCCTCAGAAAGGTTTCAAACAACCATTGCGCCCAAGAGCACTAATCACCACAACGTCAGCACCTCCGGCAAACTCGAGCCGTCAACACTCTCCCGAGGACAGCTCATCCAACGAGCAGCCGATTACAACGACAGCTGAGCGAATAGCGGACCCTAGCAGACCACAAACGAGAGCTGGCCGTCATCCATCGTGATACCGCCGAAGCGGTAACGCAAATCAACCGCCAGCACCTCACGCAAATAAAGACCCTTCGAAAAGCCCAAGAACGAGTCATTGGGTTGAGCGCAAGGAAAGCCCAACTGGACGCGTCCTCCCAAGCTCATCAACATCCCCCAGCTTCGACCGACTTACGTTTCAAGTTAAACCAAAAGCGCTCACAAACAACCTCACCACATGGGGATCCGTAGAGCCACAACACCGGTACCCGACGAAAGCGGATGAGGGGGCATCACGCCCTAACACCCAAGAGGACAGGAAACGCCCCCCCTACAACAAAAGAGAGCAAGGATGACTCAGCCTTCACTCCCTTGAAGTTACCGATTGATCAGATCATTCACGTCGAGTATCAACCCTGGGTAAGACTTCCCAAGCCAAGCAAACGCGACTAGATCCCCTAGAAGCAAGAGGATATTGTTCTTTTCATGGCATTCGGAGGCACACCACCCTGAATTGTTGGGCCCTCAAAAGGCACATCGAGGATCAAGTTCAATGCGAGTACCTCGATGAGCTTGTCCTCGACCAAGAGAAAGACCCGGAGGTCGGAGACACTCCAGATGAGGCTATCGACTAAAGTTGTTACTCATCAGCACCATTCGAGACGAGAAGCCCCGCAAGAAGTAATGGAATCTTTTTTACTTGAAACGATGCCATGTAAAAGCATGTAATATTTAAGGAAAAGACTATTATCATAATTCTTCATCTAGACGTCTTGTAAAATATCAATGCCTTCTTCGAGTGTGATAAGCGAGTCAACAACCTATATGGGTCCTACCCTGACGCTACCCGACTGCTCGGAGCTCAGCCTACACGGGCCTTGCTCGCCCACAAAGATTGTTTGAAGCTCAGCCTATATCGGTTCTTGCCCTGATGGCTACCCGAGCGAGCCAAAAGACAATGACAGGATCCGCCCCGACGACAGCCTTAAGGCAATCTATATCTTGTTCTTTCAACTATTGAGGAGCCTCCGATTAACCTAGAGGCCTCCACCTGAACGGCTAACTAAAACGTCTCGCAACCTCGACGATAAACACCATGCCTCCACAAGCTGCTAAGAACACTATAAACGGGCAGGGCACACGCCATAGCATCCGTATGAGCACATCAAGAACAAGAAATGACAGTCGAAAAAGAGAAATAATCACCATTATTGATGACAGAAGAAAGGTACAATTTCTTATTGCAACAGTTACAAAAAAGTACAAATGGACTCGGCTAACTCCGCCTACGTCCGCTGCTACTTTGACTCTCGGACCATCCACGAGACCTCCCAGGCCAGATACCGGTGCTCCCAGTCCGATCGCTTGACCCCTAAGACCGACAATTCCTGCCTCCGGCCCAATCACTTGGATCCTCGGATTGACGACCAACACCTCCAGCCCGACCACTTGCTCCTTCAGCCCGACCGCTCACGCCCCCCGAACCAACCATTCGCGCTCTCTGCTCGTTCACCAGAGCTTAAGATCGTGACTTGACATGTGCCTCCATAAGCAGATTATCATGGGTCGTCCAAAGTTCATTGTAGCGATCAATCTGACACGGCGAATCAGTCCTCTGCTCTTTTAACATCGGCCTCTCGGTGCTCCAAATCCCTCTTCCAGCAACTGAACCTGGCGCCTTAGCTCCAGCTTCTCGGCGATCGATCACCTCCCGATGTGTGGCAATCTCCAACTGATTGGAGGCGACCTTCTCCTGTAACTCTGATATGTCGAACGCCTTCTTCAGCTCCTCAAGCCGCCCAGGAGCCTCACTTCTAAATCTAGCTTCTTATTCCTCAACTTCATCTCCAGCATATCGGCCGATTTCAAAAACACCTCGCATACCCTCTCTTCGAAGTCGCTCACATCACATTATGGGAAATCAGCTCGCAGTCCAGCTGGAGAGTGAGGAAATGTAGCACAGCGAGCTTTATGCGGCGGGGAAGCCCGGGCAGCGTCCAGAACAGGCTTTTCGCAGCTCCCCTCCAACGAGCATTCAGAAAATCTAGCAATGCTCCGGGCTCATCGTTGAGATCCAGTCCCATCCTCTCGTCGTCGTCCTTGGGGTCGGAACACTCAAGGCTCATCCACAGGGTTCCTAAAGGCACCTAGCACCCGACGGACCGGCCCCTGCACAGCCTAAACAGATACGGGGCATTTGTAGTTCTCGAGTGGTTTCTTCTCGAGGACAGGCTCCCCCTTCGCCCAAACCTGCCAAACTAGAGGCAGGATCCAACGGGGCCACTGGGTCAACACCCATGGGGGCCTTGAGGCACAACAAAAAACGAGATAAAATTCAGGCAGTGGAGAAACTTTTTATTTATTCCTTCAAAAGAGTTACATTGGAATTATACAAAGATAAAACAAAAAAAAACTCCCAAACACTTAATTTGCCCTTCTTTGAGGCGTCAGAAGAGGAAGTTGGAAGATTTGCCCCTTCAATAGCAGACGGTCGGGGCATCATCTATGGGGAGACCAGTCGTCGGGAGAGCAGCATAGCTAGACAGAGCACGCGAAGAAGCTCCTGTCTCCACGATGGGGGACCCGTGTGCCAGAGAAGGCCTCAATTTCAAGTGGATATCTCGAGGCCGCGCCTCGATTCCCGTCCTCGTATCCATCCCGGTACTTCTTGAATTTGAAGACCATCTCTCGTTGACACTGGCTTGTTGCTACTTGAACACTCTCCGTCGCTGCAGACTAGGCACACAACACCTCATTTAAGTCATCCTCAAGGCACGTCTTCGCATCCTCAAAGGCAGCCCTCTCCGACCCTAATGCCGCCTTCGCCTCCTCAGCGCATCGGCGCGCCTTCTCCACGTCTCTTTGAGTCGACTGCAGTTCTGGCTCCTTGTTCTGCAGCTCGACATCTTTCCGCCACGACTCTGAGCTCACCTCCTGCAATTCGGAGTCCTTTTTCACTCCGAGCCCCTTCTCCCCAGCTTAATTGGAGCCTCCAGCAGCTGAGTCAACAGGGTCTCCCTCTCTCTTAACTTCCCTCGTAGCCGCTACCGCTCCAGCTCCACCTCCCGACTTCTCTAGACTTCAGCTTCATGATCCAAATTCGCCTGGAGTCGAGAGATCTTGCCGGCCGCCTCCTTCCCTCTGGAAGCAAGCTCCTCCACTTCTCGGCGCAGCCTGGCAATCATGCTCTCCTTCTCCTTTAGGGCGTCTCAATGAGCGTCTAACAGATCGGAGGTAAGGACAACATTTTGAGGTAAAACAAGGAAAAAGTCGAACATGAAACAAAAGAAAGTCAAAGAAGAAACCCAGCAAAGCTTACATTGAAGACCTCGTTCTTCAAACGTCGCCGCTAGTCCTTCAAGGGAAGTGCTTTGAGCTCCTCCAGTCCTACAAGGAAGTCTCCATACCCCAAGGCAACTTCCTCGTCCCCCTCGGAGAAATAGCCCAAACGTTTAGCTCGGAGCAGGCAGCCCAAAGGTCGGCACATGAGGCCCAACATCAGTACCCGAAGAGCGAGTAAGGTCTGAGACCCTCACAATGTCCTCCACCAGCAAAGGTGTGGCAGCTCCCTCCACCTCGAGCCTAGGAAAAGGCTCAAGCTCAGTTTCAGCCAGAATTGACAGAGACTCCAGCGTCGCACCCTCCTTCTCAGGAAGGGCTTCGACTGCAAGGGGACTCCTCCGGCATCTCTGCCCCCACGTTCATCGGCTCGTGGAGCGCACCCGCACCCTCCTCGGGGCCGACGATTTCCCCTGAGCACCAGAATCCGTGAACTCGGAGGGCCCAACCCAAGCATCCTTCTCCACATGGAGTTGTCCAACACTCGAGGCCGGGCTAGGGGGCACCACCGACAGCAGATCCAACATCTCCTCATCGGACTCGTCGAAGCCAATCAAAAGAAAACAACATTACCGAGGAAAAAAAAAACCTATTCATGAGCTACCTCTTCGGGAAAGAGAGATCCGAGGGTTGTGCAGGGGGCTTCTTCCTCTTAACGGGGACCACTTGCCCTAGCACCCTTGGCCTCTCAATAACCACGGCCGGCGGACTAGCTGAGGCCGGTGGCTTCGGGAGAACCGCGGGCACAAGTGTCTTATTAGGATCCAACAACCAACTCTAGTTACATCAGTCATAGTCCACAGCAGTAAACTCCTACAACTTCAACTCGATCTCAGCGATTAGCACCGCACAGCCCCGCAATCGGGCGCAAATTCCACGTGGTCGTGATGGCTCCACGCCATCCTCCCACTACGCCTCCCATGAATCAATTACCTGGACCACGGTGTCCCGCATGTCATGACCACTATCAACCATATTGACAATGATCTTTTCGCACCCACTTTGGGGTAGGAAGTAGCTCGCATCCTGGGCGGTCTTCCTCAGCGTGTAGGCAGTGTTGAAAACCTCATGCCGACAGGCATCGGGGACAACTAGAGCACAAAGGGGCTTGATCCCTAGCACGGTACGCCAGGCCAAACCCGACAACTAGGAGGGGCGATCCTGTAGTAGGTCAGAACATTGCAAAGGAACATCGTTAGCAGTAGCTTCAGCCCAAGTGCCAGAATCTAGGGATGCATGTAGACCCCGCCGTTAGGCGGAGACTTCACGAATTTGGTATCCTGGAAGCAGAATTCGACCCTGATTCCAGAAGAGAGGCTACACCATATCTCGCCAAGTATTCGTCAACATCTGGATGTGAAGTTTCGTAGTTCTTGGATCGAAATCCATGCCAACCATGGTGCAAAAATGGGATCTCTTCCCCTTCTCCTCCACCACGGCCTTGCCTCCGCTTGCGTTGCTAGCAGCGCCAAACTTGCTTCCTTTCGTCATCTCCGGAGAAAAAAGACTGAAGAAAGATCGAAAGGCAGAGAGATCACAGGAGGAAGAAGATGAGAGATTGCAGAAAGTCTGAAAATTGGGGATAATTTTGAGGGTTTGAAAAAGAGAGATGCATTTTAAAACCCTCAAAAGTTGAGAAGCCACCTGACCAGAGGAATACACGTGTCACAACAGATCAGATCTGAACCGTGCACTTGATTTGCAGCACCCACCTCGAGTGTCGCGCTTCTTCAAAAAGTGACAGTTACTTGACTGATGCGACGACAGATTAGACGCACATTTAAAACTCTGCCAGCATGTAGAAACACGCCATTAAAAAACAAAAAATGAAGCGACATAGGAAGCACGAGGCTAAATTCAAGAAGTCTGCTCCCCTCTCGGAGCTCCCGAGAATACATAATTCCCGAGGACACGTCCCCGACCACCCACCAAAACGCGTCTGTCGGTCGACCGGCCGGTCGACCGACCCATGTCCACGGTCGACCGGGCGGTCAACCTGCCCGGTCAACCTCGTTAAACCGAGAGCAGCCTACTTTCAGTTGGTCGACCGGGCGGTTGACCGCTCCTTGCCACGGTCGACCGAGCGATCAACCGGGCTAAACCTGTGCATGTCGTACACACCAGTCGACCGGGCGGTCGATTGGCCTTCTCCACCGGTCGACCGGGCGGTCGACCAGGAGCATATTTGGCATGCTTCAATGCGTCGTCTTGCTTCTTTGTCTTCCGATCTCTGTGCTACCTTTCTTTCTTCTTTATCTCCTCTCTCCCTACAATTCTCCACCTCGGTGAAGATTTTTCAAATCTGAGCCGATCTCCAACGAACCCCAGTCTATCACCCGGCGAAATCGGCACACGATCTCGGCTTGAGCGCTC
This sequence comes from Agave tequilana, assembly GCA_038442645.1. Lineage (NCBI taxonomy): Eukaryota > Viridiplantae > Streptophyta > Magnoliopsida > Asparagales > Asparagaceae > Agave > Agave tequilana. The sequence continues at coordinate 35,442 of JAVJIF010014165.1, read as the reverse complement.
CAGACGAAATCGACACACGATCTCAGCGAAATTGACACACGATCTCGACTTGGAACCTGTAACTCAGCTATCAACTGGGATGCACCACACATGTCTTCCCTACACTTCACCTTAGGAGAAATACCATACATATCGATCACCGAACTGTCTCCAACTCGGTAACTTCATGACCTTACGAAGAACTCATCATGAGTCAACACTGACTCTCTAATTGACTGACTCTCTCCAGTTTACATGTCTTCAGCTGACGGTCCAACCAAGTCTGAGTAGAGCACACCGAACACCATCATCGACTTCAGCAACTTATACACACCCCTCTATGCAAGCTTAACCATTTTCTCACCAGAAATTCAACTGTTCATCGAGATCACAATGCTACACCTCTACGTGAAGTCCAACTTTTCACCTCTACGTGAAGTTCCAATCAGCTTCTCGAGAACCCAAACAGCTTCATACAGGTTGCATCACAAATGTGGCTGCGCCTTTACGGCTGTCTACGTACCTTGTCCAAAGGATCAAGCCAACCGTAGTTCATTCAAATGAGCTTCATCAAGCTCAAGTACCTGTACCTAAATTTTCAGCAGCGAACCTATCTGGCTGAGTCATATGAACCTCCTCACTGCCATCATGGAGAACTACGACCTTCAACTTGAGCTTGTCGCGGTCATAAGCTTGAGATTCATGCTTCTTCACCCACGTGCGTGGTTTTACCTTGGTTCCAATGGCCGCAAACAATTCGACATTCTCATCAATGTCTTCAACCTATTCAGCATCAACCCTGACTACATGATCTCCACCCGGTGTCACATCCGGTGAAGTCTTCACTGATGCCGAACCAACTGGAGATGGTGGAGTAGCATCAACCTCCACCCGCTGCGATACTTTCTTGGTCTCCGTCCTCTCTACCTGCTGAGAGACGGTAGACTTCAGCACTGAAGTCTCATCAAACGTGACCGACTCAACACGATTTTCTTTTTTCGGGGTCCCATAACCTGTAGCCTTTCATATTTATCTTGACACCCAAAAACACAAACTTCTTTGCTCGTGGATTCACTATGTCATCTTTGGCACTGAAGTAGGTCGGACTTCCAAATCCCGCATCAAACCATGATCTTGAGCAGCTTTTCCAGACCAAATTTCCAATTGAGTTTTACCTCCTATCGCAGTCGATCCATTTATGAGATGGCTAGCATACACAATCGCCTCAGCCCAAAACGAATTGTCTAATCTTGCATTAGACAACAAACACCGAACCTTCTCCAGCAAGGAACGGTTTACTTCCTTAGCCAACCCATGTATACCTTCTGTGAAGTGAGTACCAATACCAGTGTTCTGGCCAAATCGTAGGAATTGGTTCATGTATCTTTCAACATTACCAATCTGTAGCTCCTTGATCTTCCTACCTGTCTGCTTCTCCATTCTTCCTTTCCACTTCACCAACATATCTAGGGCTTCACACCTTTGTCTCATGGGATATATCCAACAATGCCTAGATAAACTATCAATAAAGAGACAAAGTACCTGTGACCTCCAAGCGATGCAGTCTTAGCAGGTCCCCAAACGCTTACGTGAACACAATCAAGAAGACCTTCTGAGCGGTGAGTACTGGTGCTGAATTTCACCTTCTTGTCCAGAACGCTGTGTTCACCCTCCAACTTGCAGGTAGCAGCACCTTCCAATGATCCCTTCTTTGCAGGAGCTTGCAAAGACTTTTCACCTCCATGTCCGACCTTCATCTGCCAGACCTTTGTGCAACCATCATCTGAAGAACTAAAAGTCTCCACCTGACCTGTAACCGTACCACCCTTCAAGTAGTAGAGATTTCCCTGGCGGACGCCCTTCATAACCACCATTGAGCCTTTGGTCATCTTGAGAACACCATCTCGTATAGATACCACAAGACCCAACGCTTCCAAAGTGCCAACAGAGATAAGATTCCTTTTAAGTTGAGGTACATACCTCACCTCCTTCAATTCTCGTACTATCCCATCATCCATCTTGATACGGACTGTACCCATCCCTTCTATATTACACGGATGATCATCACCCATGACTGTGTAACATCCATTTAGCTTCTCAAAGTTAGAAAATCAGGCCCTATTCGGGCACACATGATAGGTGGCTCCAGTATCCAAGATCCACTCAGCATTATCTGAGTAACTAACAGTAGTAGTAACAGAGAGAATACCGATGAGTCTGAATCCGATCCATCTGCCTATGCGAGATTCGCCTCGGCGTTTGACTCCATCTTCTTACCTTTGGCCTTCGGGCAATCAACTTTCCAGTGCCCTACCTCCTTGCATAAGGCGCATTGATTCCTCTTCAGATCTCTGAAGCCTGATCTGGACTTCGATCTTCCCTGATCATCTCTTCCCTTCCTATTGGAACTTCTGCCTCTTACTGCCAATGCCTCTGCTGTTGTGTTCCCCGAAGAAGACAATCTATCCTGTCTCCTTGCTTCATAACTCACAAGAGCAGCAGACAACTCACTGTAGTTAAGGGATTTTCTTCCATTGATCAATGTAAAAGTAAAGGTCTCAAACTCTTCCCTAGGAAGAGAGTTCAAAAGAATTACCGCCTTATCCTCTTCATTGGTCTACACATCCACATTAACTAGATCTGTAAGAAGCTTCGTGTAGCGATTCAAGTGTTCATTGATGGAGCATCCTCTTTGCATCTGAAAACTATAAAGCTTACTCTTCAACTGCAATCGCGATTCTATACTTTTAGTCAGATACTTTTTCTCCAGGATCTCCCACAGCTGCCTCGCAGATGTCTCATGCAACACATGATACTTGATGTCTTATGTCAAACAAGACCTGATCAAGCCACACGCCGTACGGTTCATCTTGTCTCAATCTTCTTCCGTTGTTGATGCGCGCTTCTTCTCCAACCGTAGAGTGTCTTCGAGGTTTGATGTCGTCAGCGCATCCATCACCTCACATCTCCACATACCGAAGTTGTTCGTGTCGTTGAACTTCACCACATCAATCCTCAGCGGATGTGGATTCATGGATGTACCTTCTCCAGCCATCTTCTCAACTAATTCCTCAAAGCAATACGAAAATAAACGGAGTTAGATAAAACAAACTAGATAAAAGACAGGATCTTTACCTCCACGCGAAACCCTCGAAGAGTTTCCGAAGCAATCTACTCCTCCAAATTGATTCCTCGGGCAATCTACACGCTGTTTTGAGATCGACAGACGATCCCACAAACAGTCCCACTCCGAGATCGACACACGATTTCCGCCAAACAGCAACTGATGCCCTTGAATCAACACACGATCCCACGCCGAACCTGGGATGCTCTGATACCAATTGTTGTGCGCAGGACAACCTCTCTCTGAGGAATCCACCAACCAGGCGGAGATGTACCCAACACGACAAGAACAGAAAACAATAAAGAAAAGCAATCAACACAGTATTTAATGAGGTTTGGCAACGTGGCTACGTCCTCGGGGCAAGGGAGAGATTTTATTGATTCAACAATCAATACAAACTAATACAGAGGGATACTTGAGGGAACTTTCATGGATACAATACATGAGGGCTCTAGCCCTTATATATAGCCACAGAGTCCCTGGGTTTTAGGAAACCCCGATTGGATTCGACCCCAAACAGAAAAGGAATCTGAATCCTGAAAGGACAGCCAAAACGCATCTGTCGGTCGACCGGCCGGTCGACCGACCCATGTCCACGGTCGACCGGGCGGTCGACCTCGTTAAACCGAGAGCAGCCTGCTTTCAGTTGGTCGATCGGGCGGTCGACTGCTCCTTGCCACGGTCGACCGGGCGGTCAACCGGGCTAAACCTGTGCATGTCGTGCACACCGGTCGACCGGGAGCATATTTGGCCTGCTTCAATGCGTCGTCTTGCTTCTTTTCTGTGCTACCTTCTTCTATCTCCTCTCTCCCTACAAAAAGGACTAAAGAAAGCTAAATCTAGGTTTTTAGGATTTTGTAGAGGATAAAAAACCTGGCTATGATACCAAGATGACGCAGGATAGAAAAGGAAAGCTAGGGTTTGGTGGGGTTGGGTAAGAACTAATGCAGGGTTTTATGTAAATTAAGCAAAAGATAAATATTCAAGCCCCTCACCCAGGTTCACCCACCTATGCATCACACTAAAAGATATAGATTTGAGCTTCAGACCAAAGAGAATAGCTTCCCTACTTCATGCTTCTCCATAAAGATTTAAAAGAACCTTAATTATGATTTCAATCTCTCAAATAATTCAATAATTATTAATCTTCAAATAAAATCCTACATGAGCATATATAAAAAGAGGTCACGTGCACTACTCGTGCATCAACTAAAAAAATAAAAAAAATAAAAGACTATTCATGTACCGCACATGCACACACTAAACTAAATAAAATAACTGAATAATGTCCCCATCACAAAGCCATCTTCCTCAAATTTTCATAGCTTTCCCATTAATTTTCAAACGTGCACATGGCATCTATGCTCCTACTTCCCATCTCCCTTCCAACACTTCTTCAGTTCGTGAAGTACTCTTTAACCTCTCCCTTTCCTTCCAATATCAAAAGGGTCAAGAAGAGGCAGCATATGTGGCGTTGGTGGGGTTTTTGTTATGGGAGATTACATCAACACAACAAGTAAACACCAATCTACCCATGGTTAATCAATTCGATGGAAAAACTTGATGTGTCCTTAATCAAAGTAACTTGAAAGGATTTAAGGAATCTGTCAATAATTTTAGACATTACAAATAGTCTAGTGCTCACTTTGGAAGACTGAATTTCACATATGATCCTAGTGAGAGAGGTTTTTCATGACAGAAGATATTTACAAAAACTCATTTTGGTTCATCAATAATGTGAGATGAAGGGTCAACATGTATTTTATTAAAAGCTACTTCACAATAACTTCTTGAAACATATGCCAAAGAACCTAAATTGTCTAGAAAATTTTCTAATGATCGGTGATACTCATGTTTGTAAGTCTATTGATGCTGTGACTAATAAACGTGGTTGAAAATACTGATGATTTGGAACTTGAGAAACTGTTGCTACCTTTTCTCTAAACATCTATAAAGAAACTCAAGAAACGTTTGTGATAACGGTTACCTGGAGAGAAGTGATGGACAAATACAGGAAAATACAGTATTTCAACTGATTTATCTGTAACATACACCTCTAAAACTGTATGCTTCGCACCAGTATATAATAAATCAATAGAACAAGTGTTACTGTGAGCTCTAAGAAAGAGGCAACTTGTAGGGAGGTGACTAGACAATGAACCTTTATGCTAAAAAGAAATTGTTCCTGAAAAGGTGTGGAAAGATGAACTCAGGTGACCTGAATGGAGTGGGGACAGGTACAAGTTCATCTGAAGATGCCTCCTGCACCTTTCTTCCCACTTGAGATAAGCTCTTCCTTTGGAAGTGGAGGCATACTTCTGAGTTACTTCTTCTCTTTACTTATCACGAGTGTGCTGCATGTACAAATCATCTCTTCTTTATGGGTTATGAGTATCTCCTCAATGGGCCGTCTCAGATTCAGATCCATTGTACTTTGACATTGCCATTGATCTATCCCATCTTCCAAGCATTATAAATGAAGATCCCTACGTTGTTATTATGACATGGACCTTGGCAGCTTGTCTTACAACATGACTCCTTGAAACCTTATATGGCTCTTCCAAAGCCTGTCTTAAACAACCTCCGTCTATCCTTTCTTTCACTTTAAGAACATCCTGCCAACGCAGTGACTTTTACCACCCTTGTTGCTGCCTTTCCACCCGCTCAATCTGCTTCTTCTCCTGATTCCTAGATGTTGGAAAGAAGCTTAGATCCCTTTCTTCCCTATATTTTATCTAAATAAGCATTTCCTGAAATATATTGGAGATCTAAACTCTACATGATGCATGATACAAGATCAGGTAATTTACAGAAATTTTTCCTCTATATGCTTTGGTCTCTTCATCTCCCATGTACTTTTTTGAATGAAACATGTAATATATAGTTTCCTACGCAGTTAGTTTCTTTTCTCTGGTAACCATTATTAGAGCATTCAATCAGTTTGTAACATTTATAGGAGAAGACATGTACAAGACACTCAATGTAATGCCACCAAAAGATATAAAAACCTCTCTCTCTCTCTCTCTATGTCGTCTAGGAAATTTTCTGTTTGATTGCATCCAGTTTAACAAGCAACAGTTTGTAGCCATAGGCAGATATTTTGTGTATGATATCATATTATCATCAGAAGTAATATGTCAAGTCACCTTGTTATTCCGTGCTAATCGCTCAATTTGCCAAAGCCTCGGGCTACGGATAGTGTGCCACCTGACATATCAGATATCAAACAACAATTTCTGCTTCACCATAAGCTATCTACTAAGGCTATTCCATAAGAACAAAATTTGGATACCTTGAAGGTGAAGGATGTGAATTCCCGAATAACACCCCACGTGCTGCAACTGAAGCAGCTACCGACTGCACTAGATTGTCTGATTCATATAACTCAGACATCATGCAGTACCTTGTTGGGCGTAAAGCACTACCAAGAAGGAAATCAGCATCACTGAGATAAGAAGTCACAAGCCAGGCGTCACCAATTGCGTCATCACTTATGAAATCAAGAGCTGCAGAAGTTTAAAAGGAATCCTGTTACATCAATAGACATACTTAAGATCATGTGGAATGAGCAATTTCAATATCATCAAATATATGAACAACCAACGTAATGCAACTAATGTATTATTCGCATGCAATCCTCAATTATAAATTTAAAATCTTTTTTAAGCATCCGACGTGACGTTACATCACAGTTAAAGCCAATTTTTGCACATTTGATAATAAATGTATAACATGATGCTTCACGGTAGATGTATCATAGTCATTATACTCTAATGTTACATAACACGATTTAACATTCATTAATTGGTAAACATAAAACAAGATCATTTCAGAAGGTTCTAGACTTATTAGCCTATTGACGCATCTGAAACAAGTAATGGAATTTCCCCATACATGCGTTGTAAATAGAGTAGCAAACAAAACTAGAACATTATCTGCACAGTAGAAATATAACAGCAACGGTCAGATAAACATAACTAACCTAGAGTCAAGAGACATGTGCACCCATTTTGGTCATAGTCGGCACAACATGCAAAGTAAAATTCTATTTTGCATTCCGTGAAGAAGATATTTTTGCTAAACCAATAAAAGTTGTGTAAGCTTAAACTTGTTGTGGTCAAACAATAAGTTTTGGCTTATGTGTGCTTAGATTGAACATGATAATTAGTTTTCAGTAAGGATTAAGCATACTGAGCCCCACTTAAATATTCTCTGAGGTAACAAATTGGTTTCAGAAAGGGTAAGTCTTGCTGTGGTCTTTCTTTAATTTGGTTTGATAGAAGGTCAAAGTAAGGTTGGTTTAGGACAGAATGAGTCGCTTAGAAATTTGTTTGCTTTACACAATCTGGGCATTTCATGACATAATCATGATTATGATGTCAATGCAGCAATTATGGGCTTATAAGTTATAATACACCGTAACACTCTCCACCATTCAGCATTTTCTACAGCGATCAGCACTCCAGCATCAGCAACTAAGCAGTTTTGCATCGGTACTTCCAGTATTTTTCGCACTTCCAACAACAATTTTCAGCAGTTTCAGCATTTGTCTTCAGCACTTCCAGCAGATGTTTTCAACACTTCAGCAGTTTCTCCAATCGTTTTAATTTTTTTGTTAAGAAAACTTTCAGTGTTCCCATAATTGTAACTTCGTAAGTTTGAGAGGGGCGTTAGATATAAAAAGATAACTAATTACAATATGAAATTATTCAGTCATAGAATCCCAGTAGCATTTGAAATTTTAGTAAAAGTTTGAATGAGATTTGGTCGTGTATGGTCTATTATAAGGAAGAGGACTGATCATGGTTCTGTGCAATGGTATTTTGTAGTTCTTTTGATAATCAGTGAAAGACGTATTCTTTAAAGACAATAAAGATTTACCTATGCACATCTATCAATTACTAAATATCATTCCAGATGATTTGTTCCAAGAAAAAACAACTTAAGAGTATGTGATTATAATGTGGGAAGCTTCTAAAGATACGAAATCAAGAGTCAAGAGAAAGATTGAAGGATTCACCATTTTCATGTAGAAAATCAGCAATAATTCTTGCTTGTCCATGAGCCTGAGAAAGAACTTTCTCTGGAGCATCCATTTTAAGAGGGTTCCTTGATAATTTCTCCTGAAGAACAAATGAATGCTGTCCTACAGTATGTAACCAGCTTATCATCAAGATGTAAGACAAAACAAAGAGGGAGAAAATTCACGATTCACAAACTGTGATATAAAGAAATGAATAAGCGCCAGTTTAGTCCTTTCCTGTGTTTATTACTCAGAAACAGTAACACGCCACCTAGAGGCATCTAATTATCAACAAAATAAGGGGGAGGGTGGGTGAGAGACAGAGGCATCTAAAATTTGGTCTGAAACTCCTGTCTGTAGGGAGCAGGCAGAAGTACCTTGAAAAAGATTTTCGCGTATAGACCTGTCTTCGTGTTCTAGTTTTAAAATTTATCCTAAGATAACACCAAAAACAGGCCTGGCTCGTTCTCAATAATACTATACAACCTTACATGCAGATCCAGTAAACATACAATTCCATGGGCACCCATGTTTAATTACCAGCAATTTGAGAGCCAAAGAATCAACATGACAAGCTGAAAAAATGGTGTGCCAATGAGCCCATCTTTACCAGTCCACCATGAATGACACTTTTGCGCCTCACCTTCTCTATGTGTCTTGTCTCTAACAACACCATAGAAATGAAACAAAAAGAGAGCCCCTCATACTAGAAATTTTCCCAGACATATGTTGAAGGGTTTGGAAAGAAGAAAAGTTATGAAAATAGGGATGGTAGAAGCAACCGACCTTCCTCTGATGGAACTACGGCTCAAGGTAAATTTCAAGAGAACAATTTATAAATAAAAACATAAAAGATAAACAAAAGAGTCTGTGTCGGTAATGCTGAGGTCCTGGCAAAATCCTTTAAATCTGCAGACGAAATCAGTGTGCTTCCAGATACCAGTTGATGGGAATATAATAATTCATGTGCTTTTGGCTGTTTGTATCTTCTATTCGAAAAACTTGAAGATCCATTTTACATGCACTTCTCAGAATTAACTACTAAAGACAGAAATCACATACCGTGTGCATGCTCATCAGCAGTCTCTCTCTTGTTGTGCAGAAACTTTCCCAATGCATGAAATAGTGTAAGTGTCTCATCTCGTCCAAACTCGAATGGCAAGGATTGTCTGGTATCTAGGTCCTCACTGAATGCAAGACTTGGAGATGATAACGAACAACACTTGCCTTCACTTGTCTCAGATTGGACCATAGAAAGCGTTGACATAGGTAAAAAGCATTCGTAGGTCTTAGACAGAGGTATTGCAAAGATGTTACTGCATGTCTGATGTCACCTCCACTAGTTCTCGCTATATGATCTATCCAGTCTGCAGTCACATCACACTTCTCTTCCTCGCATATCCTAACAAGAGCTTTCTTTATTGAATTTACTGTAAGAGGATTAAAAGCAACCTGAAAAAAATTCATTGACGTAGTTTAATTATTATGCACAGATACAATTAGACTATTACACATCAATACCAGCATTATGTGATAATCCAGCACGCCTTTATCTGCTATAGGAAGTCTTACCTTGTGAGCTCCGGCTTTCTCAAGAGTCGACTGAAGCTCTTCCGAGTAATTTTTCGAAGTGTCAGCAAACTCAGTTTTATGATATTCAGTAACCAATATAACGGTTGGGATCTGAGATGAACGTACTAGAGTTGTTAAACACTTGCTAAGTCTCACAAATGAAAATTTTCCGTTTGTCACGGGGAGATCATCAATTAAGACAATGACAGGTTTTCTTGATCCTCCAGTGAAGGATGGATGAAGTAAGCAATACTTTCCTACTTTCTCTATAAAGCTCTCAAATTCATCCAACTTTGACACATAATGTCTCCCTAAAGAGAAACAGCACCAGGAGAAAAATATTTTTGAAAAGAATTGTCAGAGGAAATCTAACTATAGTTCTTACACTATCAGTACAAAATAACTGCAGGATAAAAGGTATAATAAAAATCATTGACATACAGAACCTGAAAGCAATCAGAGTTCATTAATAAGCAAAATTCACGCAAAGCAGTTTAATTAAATTTAATTGTTTTATGTTTTTATTATTTTCTTATCTAGTATATATGTCAAGCCTATCAACAGAAAATGGGACTAATGGTAAAGGTTTACTCCAAAGTACCACCAACTAGATAGAATGACACAACAAAATCCCAACTTAGGTGAATGACAGTAGGAGAAATGCCCAAGGAAAAGGAGAAGGCTACCAGTTTTACTTTAGAAGTTACGCTAACAGAATATCAGAAAGAGGAGAAAACTGCAAAAATCAGGACTCGACAAGTTAATTGGCTATTGACAACTTACAAAAAGCCATCTTAACTTAAACTTACATACACATACTTCTTCACCGGAAAACCTAAATAAAAATAATTAAAAACTCATAATGGGCAATAGAGTAGAGGGAGGAGCAGAAAGAAGCCAGATTAGTGCCTGCAAGCAAGAAGAAACGGAAATGCATCATAGAGGTCGTCTATCTCTGGCTTACTCAAGAGCTGGAGTTAATGGTTTCCTTCTTCTTCAAGCTAATTGCAAACAGCAAACATTTTTCATGTGTAATTGGCCCTCCTTAGGTTGAACCAAGAAATAGAGAGTGATTTCCTTTGAGGCTAATTGGCCAAAAATATAAATTGAGCACTTTTACAATTGACAAATTCTAGGATAGGTCTAATTTTCAGGCATATCATGATTGGTATGATTATTATTTAAATCCTCCTGTAAGCCTAGGTGACAGATCATCGCAAGAATAAATGGAGAATGATACAGTTAGACACGAATGAGGTGTTGGAAAATAGAAAGGCACGACAATTAAAAAGCACAAATATAATAAAGAAGAAAGTGATGCAATGAGAAGACATCGAGACACGAAGAATCACTGTTTTTAGGATAGATTTTGCCTCCCCAGCGGTGCATCCGGTTAACGGTGATCTAATCCCGAGGATACAACGAGAAGTCTTGCCCATTAGCCCTCGCACTATGCACTCAACGTCCAGGCTTGTTGCTACGAGAACCGCCTCTTGCCTAGACAGAAGAAAAGTGTGGGGGAACTCAGACTCTTACTGAGAAAGAAATGTGAGGGCGAGAAGAGATTCTCATTTGGCTCTATATTTTTTTGAAGGGAGAAGGTTGTATTATAACCATTCAAAAGTGGAATCTGTTAGAACCTCTGTATCAGAATATCGCGAGATAAGCGAACGTGCGGGTTGTTGCAAGATACACGAATGTGCGAGTCATGCGCCACTCGCGATCGTGATCTCACCCAACGCGAATCTCGTGATCGTGGCAGCAAAAGGAAATAACAATAAAAAGAAAAAAATTATTAAAAAATAATTATACTTGAGTGGCAAAACCTAGGTCAATAAGGGCACACCCGAGAGGCTCCAAATCCGGATTTGCACCCCCGTACGCGTGCGTAACACAAGCACGCACCCGATCAAAGGGTTTCCAGCTCGAGCCCAAGTTCCATTGGTGTGGGTTGCACCGCATGCGTTTACAACCTCACACTAGATCTCAAATGGGGATGCACATGTTCCATTATAAACCCAATTAGGACTGATATTCCATCCCATATGAAACTATATAACATTGCTTTCAAATGCTCACTCTACTATTCAAAGCCAAAATTTAGATTCAAAAATCCAACATCCCCCGACATGAAACTAAATTTTGAAAGAAAAAGAAAAAAGGTACAGCAAGATAAAATTTCTCATCCAGACAACCCATTGTGATAAGTTGAATGTGTCTTCCACACTTGAACCTTTACTGAGTGATCATGAGTTTTATTAGTATAGAACCAAGGTGACAACAGTCTTCAACTTTGAGACTTCATACATACCGACTCAGCTGAGACACAATATAGGCTTTAACTCGTATGGACAGGTTTGCACATTACGCTCTTGCGCAAACATCGATGTCTTTGGGTGCTCCAGAGATCCAGAGAATTGCCTAGATCCTCATAGGAAGCAACCCCACTTCCACACCCAAACAGCTGAGTCCTTTAAGAATATTATGCAACAGATATCTTGATTAATTTGCTACAAACTTATTAAGAGATACTATCATCCTATTAATATTGCAAATAAGCACTATTCCATCATAGGGAAGGGCTATATATGCATTTATAGTGCTTGTCAAATCATTCTTCAATTTTGTTTTTACCCATTGAACCTATTCTTGGTGCTTCCAATCCAAAGTTGAGTGTCCATTGAGATGATTTAGTTCGTAGGCATTAGCCTTATTCCCCTCAATGTCTCTAACACTTGTCTTCTCGAAAGAATTTTAGTAGGGTCTGCCAGATTCTTTTCGATCTGAAAAAGTCAATTGCAATAACTCTATATTTGTGCAATTGCTTTATTCTATTGTAACTCAGACGTGTGCGTCTGGATTTTCCATTATATGTTTTGGATTTAGCCTAGCCATAACAGCTTGAGTATCACAATGAATAGGTATCACATGAACTGGCTTGTTCCATTGAGGAACAAGTGTAAGCATATTCCTGAGCCAGTCTGCTTCTTCTCCAGTGAGGTCGAGAGCTATGAACTTTGCCTCTACAATAGATCGTGAATACATGTCTGCCTGGTGGAGTTCCAAGCGACAGCAGCTCCAGCAAGTGTATAAAAGAACCCACTTGTGGCTTTAGTCTCATGAGTTTTTGAGATCTACTTTGCACCAATTATACCCTTACAAAACAAAAGGATATCCTCCATAGAATAATCCATGAGATATTATGCCTTTGGGGTATTTCATTATTCTTTCTAAGACATCCCCATTGAGAGTTTTTCGGTTTGCTAGTGTACCCACTAAGCCTTCCAACTACAGAGGCTACATCAGCTGTGGTACAATTAGCAATGTAATTAAGGCAACGAATTACCTTGAGAGTATTTGAGGTTGTGCCACAGTGTTTTAAATTTCGGCCGAAATTTTGGAATTTACCTGTGGTTGACACGCGATCACAAACCCCATTTCGAATTTCAAAATGGGGCTGGTGTCACCAAAATATCGGCTAATTTCTGAAATGTCGGTCGTTGCCGTGTCAGCTGACACTGAGAAAAAATGAAATGGGTTTTTGGGTCGGTCGTTTAGACCCGACCCGACCCAATCTCTCCCCTTACCCGATCTCTCACTCCCTATCTAAAAAAACCCTAAATCCCAAATCTTTCCCACTATCTCCCGATCGTTCTCTCATTTTCGTCCCCAATTCGCCATCGCGGGAGTTCGAGCAGCGTCGCCATCGCCAATTCAAGCGTCAAAGTCAAAGGTATGCTCTCTCTCCATCTCTCTCATTTCGTCGCCATCTCTCAGGAAGAAGCAGCAGCACCGCTGAAGGTCGTCGCCCAAGCATCATCGGCCAAGTGTCCTCCTCCAGCCTTAGGCGCCGACGAGTCGTCCAATTTCAAGCGTCGGCCAATTTCAAGCCTCGACGTCCAGTTCCGTTGCCGATTACAAGGTCCACTCTCTCCATCTCTCTCTGCTCTCTCACTCCATCTCTCTCTGCTCTCTCTCCTCCCTGCTCTCTATCTCTCTCCATCTCTCCTCTCTGCTCCATGACTCTCTTTGCTGCAAAGAGTCAGATAGCAGAGAGGGAGAGATGGAGTGAGAGAGAGCAGAGTAGTAGGGAAGAGATAGAGTAAGAAAGAGTTAGAGGGGGGGAGAAAGGAGAGAGAGCAGAGAGAGATGGAAAGAGCAAGGATAGAGAGAGATGGAGAGCAGAAAGAGATAGCAGAGAGGGAGAGATGGAGAGAGAACAGAGATGGAGTGAGCAGAGAGAACAAAATTTTTGTTAAAGAAAAAAGAAAATTAAATGAATAAATTTTTACTTTTAGTCTAGTACTGAGGTTGCAATTGGTATATAATGGGCAATTGGTATAAATATTTTTAAAAGGTTTTTCTAATCTTTTTTGATGATTTTGTTCATTGCTTGCTGTATTTGGTATTTATTCTAAGATAGAAAGTATAAATCAAGATGTCTTCTTCCGCAACATCTAATGATATACCCACAATCAGAATCTAAATTGAAAGATCCACGTTGGGAACATGCGATCAGGGTTGATACTAGCACACAACAATTGCGTTGCAAATATTGCAATCAATTTATGTCAGGGAGAGTAAGCCGTTTGAAACATCTTACGGGTCGACAAGGTAATTGTTCACAGATAAAGTGAAGGTGAATGTGCTTGAACTGTTGAAGGCCGGTTTTCAAGCTCTAACTGATGATGTGCGCATTAGGGAGGATAAATATGATTATGAGGATCCGAATGATTGTTCATTTCAAAGGACCAGAGTCGGATCCTTCTCCATCAAGGCAAAAGGACCGACAATTTACTCAACGAACTCCTGAAGAGTTGGCGGTGTTCGCTAAAACTAAGCAAACTATCATGGACTCCAAGAAAAGAAAGAAGAGAAGAGAAGACACCATTAGATACATTGGAAAATGATTTTATGAAGTCGGGATTACTTTAATATTGCTACCTTTCCCTCGTTCCAGCAGATATTGATAATCATTGGAAGATTTTGTGAAATGTTGAAAGCCCCTCACCTTATGAGCTCAGCGAGACAAGTTTCGAAAGAGGTGGAGGAGATACAGGAGAGTCTCAAACCATTCAAGAAGAGTTGTATTGTTAGTGGATGCACGGTAATGACCGATATTTGGTCAGATCAAAAGAATACGAGCCTGATAAAGATCGTTGCCCATTGTCCAGTAGAAACAGCCTTCTTGCATTCAGAGAATGCTTCAGCAAAAAAACACGATGCAAACTATATCTTTCAATTTGTTGACAAAGCAATGGAGATGCAGGGCCAGAAATGTAGTTCAGATTGTCACGGACAATACATCAAACAACACGGCGGCCGCAAATATTATGCAATTGAAGAGGCCTAACATTTTTTGGACGTCTTGTGTTGCACACACGATAAATTAATGCTAGGGGACACTACCAAGATCAAACCCATACATAGTGCTATCGTAAATGGGAGGTCCGTGTCAGTTTTCATTTATAGCCATATGATCTTGATGAGAGATATCGCCAAGGGAGATCTACTAAGGCCCGAGACTACTAGGTTTACCACTGCATTCCTCTCCTTAAATTCTATGAGAGAAAAAAGAAAAGAGTTGAAGAAAATGTTTACATGTGAAAGATGGATGCAACATCCTCTTCTGAAAAGAATGTGGGGGAAAAGTATACTCAGTGTTTTAAATATCAGATATCGGCGATATACCGGTCGGCAAAATTATATACCTGATATCGAATACCGGGTGATATATCGCGATATGGTACTAAATACCAGTTGATATATCAATAGTCAATACATACAAGACATTATTAAAAGAAATAAGTTATTATCCAAACATCATATAAAAACATCATTGGAATATCACAATAAACATAGAATAAAATAAAATAATCTCTTAAGCAAATAATAATAATTATTATCCAAATAAGTAACTATATCGGCCGATATATCAGATATTTCATCTTGAATATCGGTCGATATACCGGCCACGCGGCTATATATCGGCCCATATCGGTCCAAAACAATATCCGGTAAAAATTTGCACTTATCGTATCGTTTTGGATAAAATACCGGTACCTCGGCCGATATACCGGTATATCGGCCGATATTTAAAACAATGAGTATACTTCATAGATTTTTTTAGTTCTTAAATAATAATAAAAATTACTTTATCTTGATAACCATTTTGTATTCATAGGTTGCTGATATTGTTGGTTCCAATAGATTTTGAGACAACGTGGACCTTGTTCTTGAACTCTTTTCACCACTAATGAAAGTTCTTCGACTAGTTGAGCCATCTATAAGATTTCTTTATCATGACTTAGAAAAAGCAAAGGAAGAAATCTGAAAAAACCTCAACTCAAGAGAAGAAATATATTATTATATGGAATATCATTGATAAAAATGGAAAGATAAGCTTAAAGGGCTTTTACATAGAGCAGGACACTACTTAAACCCATGTACCTTTTACAAAAAGAAGACGGAGATCAAAAAGGTCGACACCTTTATGGATGGGCTTGTTGAGGTCATGCATAAGTTCTATCCAGAAAAGCATAAAACTCTCAATAAGATAACTAAACAGTTATCTTTGTATCAATATCAGAAAGGCTTTTTTGGGAGAGAGTGGGCAATAAAAGGAGAAGAAAATCCTAACCTTAATCCAGGTATGTCGCTTAAGAAATTTGTTAATAACTTGATTGGAAAGATTATAAAGCTTAATTGTTGATGACTTCTTTGATAAATTGAAATTGATTAGCTAATTGGTAGATGATGCATGAGACTGACGCTCTCGAGTTGAGGGGAATGGCAATGCGGGTCTTGAACTTGACAACAAGCTCGTCCAGCTGTAAGAGAAATTGGAGCACTTTTGAGACGGTATAAAAAAATATTTTTTTGAATAATTGTATTTCTTTTTGAATTATAAATACATGTGCATTTTTATTTGATGAATGGTTTTTGTAGATTCATACAAAAAAGAGGAATATGCTAAATCACAAGAAATTGCATAGCTTAATTTTCATCAAGCTCAATGCAAAAATCAAGAACAAAACATCCTTGATTAATATGGGATCCTTTGGCCGCTATTAATGATGAAAAAAGAGTCACCATTTGGTTAGTGCCTCAAAAACAAATGGAGCTCCCGCTTCAGAAAGCGATGATGAAGTCTGACCCGAAGAAGGATTAACTTAGAGGCAAGTTGAAAAATCCTCAGGAGCTACTACAAAGAGAAGAAAAGTTCAAGAACAAAATTGAGAACTTTTAAGAGAAAAGCAAAAGGCGGGGGACCATCAACAAATGAACATGAAGAAGATGCGGAATCATCCAGTTCAGAGCATCATCAGAGGTGAGAGCAATGAGGCGAGCTTAATATTACAATGGATGATATGATCGATTCAGAAAACTCAGAACTAGAGTTTTCGGAGGAAGATTGAGAAGCAGATTTCATGACTACATGAGCTTATGAACTTGATTTTGAAATGTGTTTAAGAACTATATTTGGATTATTGTTTTGTTTAACTGTGTTGTTTGAACTGTAACTATTGAACTGTGTTTGATATTTCTTTGAATTATTGCTTTCTATTATTTATTTTTGTTGAAAGTATTGTTTTTCATTTGTTTATTTAGATAATTTTAATCTTTTCTGTATATTGACTTGAATATTGATTCTATGTTCATATTTTGTAGGTTGATAACTTGATATTCAATTGGCTATAACTTGGAGTTTGATTGGTGAGGTAAGTATACTCTAAACAAGATAGGTTAAATATATATTCCTTGATATATCATATATATGATGTTTTGGGACATTTATGACATTTAGGACATACTATTTGATATATATATATATATATATATATATATATATATATATATATATATATATATATGACCTCCAAAATTGACACTGAAATTGAGCAAATGTCCCCGATATTTTCCCGGTATCCGCAATCCGACTTTACATTTTGCCTTCCGACATTAGGCTAACATCCGACATTTAGAATATTGGTGCCACACTTTCACCTTTAGTCTTTAGCAATCGGCAACTAGCATCAAAAAGAGTGCTAACAGATCTGCAATCAAAATAGTTAAATCTCTTAAGGACTTTTTCAATGCAATGGGATTAGGAGATACCAATTCCCTCATGTGTACGTTTAAATTAAAGTCCTAAGATAACATCAGCGCCTCCTAGATACTCATATCAAAATTGTGAGGTAAAAGAAATTTTGTT
This sequence comes from Agave tequilana, assembly GCA_038442645.1. Lineage (NCBI taxonomy): Eukaryota > Viridiplantae > Streptophyta > Magnoliopsida > Asparagales > Asparagaceae > Agave > Agave tequilana. The sequence continues at coordinate 17,529 of JAVJIF010014165.1, read as the reverse complement.
TAATTAATCAATTCATGCTAGAACCAAAAATAAGAATATCAACGTAAAGACACATAATAACATGATTATTTCCAATCGATTTGCTATACACACATGTATCAGAGTCATTAATAGCAAAACTATGAGACAATACAACTTGATCAAATTGCTCATGCCACTGAATGGGAACTTGTTTTAACCCGCATAAAAATTTTACAAATTTACAAACATAATGTTCTTGACGAGGAACAATGAAGTTGCTCCATATAAATCTCCTCTTTCCAAATCACCATTCCAAAAAGTTGTTTTCACATCCATTTCATGTATCTCTAGCTTATAAATAGAGGCAATAGCTAAAAGAACTCTAATAGTAGTTATCCTGGCTACAGGAGAATAAGAATCAAAGAAATATACTCCTCTCTGCTTAAACCCTTTGGCTACAATTCTAGCATCAGTCCTCTATTTTTTTTTTTCTGAAGATTCATTTGCATCCAATGGTTTGCACCCTAGGGGTAAGTCCACTAATATCCAGGTCATGTTAGCCATTATAGAGTCCATTTCACTATTTATAGCCTCTTTCCAAAGAAGAATCATTGGAAGACGTGGCAGCTTCAAAAGTGGTGGGGTCTTCTTCTACTAAGTAATGAAACCTTCACCGAGGTTGGGTCTTCTTCTAGGTCTCTTACTCCTACGTTCAACGATTTGTCACCCTCTTTAGGAGGACTTTGCTCTATAGATGGTCTAGGTTCAGGTGTGTTAAAGGCTGTATGTCCTTCATAAGAAATACATCCTCAAAGAATGTTGCATCCCTAGACTTAATGATGGTGCTAGCATCAATCCCATTCACTTCAGATTTAATAATAAGAAACATGTAGGCTACAATGTGTTGTGCATAGCCAATGAACACACAATCAATAATTTTTGAGACTTTCTCTTTTTAATTTACAGTACTGTTATTTTAGCAAGACACCCCCACACTTTAAAGTATCTAAAGTTAGGTCACTTATCTTTTCATAACTCATAAAAGGTTTCACGCAGTTCTTATAAGGTACCCTATTTAAAATGTGACATGAGAAGAATAAAGCCTCCTCCACAAGTTGTTGGGTAAACCAGAACTACATAGCATAGAATTAATCATAGACACAAGAGTTCTATTTTTTCCTTTCTGCTACCCTATTTTGTTAAGGAGCATAAGGAGCAGTAACTTCATGAATAATACCATTATTTTCACAATAAGAAAAATTCATTTGAGATATATTCACCACCTCGATCAGATCTAAGGACTTTGATCTTCAAATTGAGTTGATTTTCAACTTCATTTTTGAAAGCAATAAATCTCTGAAAAGCTTCATCTTTAGATACTATCAAATATACATGGCAATATTTAGAAAGTCATCAATAAATGTAATAAAACCTTTCTTCACCATGAGGCATGATGCTGTTTAGTTCGTAGATATCATCACTGTGGATTAGGTCGAGTAGTTTGGTACTTCTCTCAACATATTTGAACAGTTTCCTACATTCCTTAGCTTGGATACAAATTTCACATTTATTTTTGTTCAAAGTATCAAGTTTAGGAAGTAAATCTAAAGACATCATTCTTTTAAGAATGTTCAAATTAATGTCATAATCTACCATGACAAGTATCACACAGTGTTCTAAAAATTGGTTTCACTATTCGTGCGGTCCAACACTGAATAATGATTAATCGGATTAATTGAGAATTAATCGGAGATTAATCGTTTTTGAATATTTTAATATATTTAATTATTTTTATACATAACTACACATAAATATATATAGTTAATTGTTGAAAATACCTAAATATTATACAAGACAATATCTAGATGTGAAGTTATAAACTATGATATGATGAACAACAAAACAATATGAAAGTAAGAGAACTTATCTCTTCGCATTAGTAATCCAAGATTTCAAATTTTGCGACATAAATATAAATCAAAGAACTTACCTGCAAAATAAGATAAATAAAAAAATTAATCAATTTATCAATCAAAATAATGAACTTTAAAGAATGATGGAGAAAGATTGCTAAATAAGTTAATTTGAAAAATAATTAAAAATAATAAAATATAAGTATCACTTTATGCAAAATATACAATAATAAAATATCATAATTCATCCACTATTTAATAAATAACAGTTCATTTACTATTTAACAAAAGATCATAATCACATCATCAACATCACAATATAAACTACTTAGCGATCCAACACGCACAAAGTGATAAGTTTTTCAAACAAAAACATATGAAATACCTAAATGATTAATCGGGAATTAATCGAATTAATCAGGGATTAATTGGACTAAACGGGCATTAATCAGAGATTAATCGGGGGTTAATCGTTTTGTATCCAATTAATCGCCCAAGCGCATAATTAGAGCGATTAATGTAATATTAAGCGGGCTGCTACCAAATCAAATTAATCGGCCGATTAATTTGATTTTTAGAACAATGGTATCACATGAGACAAAAGTGGAATGAAAATTAGAAACAGATAAAAAACTTATATTATTCAACTCATTGCTCGGTTGAGCTATACATAATTTGAATAACTCCCCACAAGCATAGCCTTTCCAATAAAGTTTCCGTTCAAGGAAATAACTACTCTATCAGATTCAAATGTAAGTGTGTAGCCAATTTATTTAACAAAAAATCAGAGAATTTTTTTTGTTGACATCCGGTACGTGTTGCACGTTGTGCAATGGAAGAATCTTTCAAGAAGAGAACTTCAAGTTGACTCTTCCCTTTCCAAGCATATTGGCAGCACTGAAGTTCCCCATCACCATCACGGTTCAAAGACTCGGCCGAGTCGGAGACGAGTCGGCCGAGTCGTATCCGTCTCGGCCCGCTCCGAGACTGAGTCCGAGTCACGAGTCGGTCGACTCAACTCAGAGGAGACCGACTCGGCTGAGAATCGGAGTTGACTCGGCATTATGATGATGATTTTGTACCTCATCGCAATTCAATGTGGAAATAACTACATTAGCATGTATTTATGAATATAGTTTGTGCAATTTACTATATTGTGCATGTATTTTGATATGCTTCTACCGACGGCGCGTGTATTTATACTTTCGCTTTATGTTTAGTGTGTTAGGTGATATATTTTGGACATGTAATATATGAATGTGGATATCTGCATTTTTTAAAGATTTGTCGTATTTTTTAGATTTTTTTGAGCTTTCTATGTAGCGTTTTGTGCGTATCGCCCAATACCGATCCGAGTCGTCGAGACCGATCCGTCTCAGTGCCCGCCGAGTTGGCGGCCGAGACCGCGACTGTGAACCATGATCATCACAGATTCATCTTTTCCTACATACTGATAGGAGGAAAATGATTCTTTATTAGGGCACATGTGTACATTTGCACCGATGTCAACCCACCATCATTAGGTTAGTAAATTATAATAAAATATGTCCACTTAGAGACTACTGACCTTGTATCATTAGTTCTACCAGAAGCAGTCCCGGCTATCATCACATGAGCCTGAGGAGGATGTGTATGATTTTGTTTTCCATGACCCTTGTGGTGGCGGCACTATTTGGCAAAGTGACCAGTTTTGTCATAGAAGAAGCATTCTGCTTTGGACTTATCCTTCCCAATGTTGGGGTTTGGCTTTAGAGAATTTTGAAACTTCTTGTTCCCATTTGGGTTTGGCATGTAGTTCAGCTTGGGGTTTCTCTACGGCTTAGGCTTCTGCTCAGTTATATTCTGTGTAGCCTCAAATTCCACATAGGATGACTCTTTATCTTGTTTCTACCTTTTTCCTCAATAGGAAGAGATACAAGATCATCTAATGAAATACCTCTCTCGTGCTTGAGGGATAAACCAAAACCTTTCCAAGGAGGGAGTTTATTTATGAAGGTAGCTACTAGGATCTTCCTACAAGAGGCATGGACTTTTGAGACATTTCATGAACAATGGCTTCATTTGTTTGGTCTAGGACTGATTTTTCATCTACCATCTTGAACTTTAAAAATCTATCAACAATGTAGGTTTCAAAACCCGCCCCTTCAGAAGAATACTTTTTCTCGAGAGCTTCCCAAAGCTCCCAAGCCCCTTCAGTGGTACAAAAACCATCATATAATTTATCTGATAAACAACTGAGGATCTTACCATGACAGATAAAATTCTTTTCTTTATGAATTCCAATATCACAGGACCTAGCTTGTTCATGTTGTTATAAAGATGCAGGGGGTTCAGAAAGTAAGCTTAAGACATGTTAATTAATAAAGCATCTTATGTTGTCACCTCTTAAAATTAGTTCTGTCAAACTTTTCAAGTTTAGATGAATTATGGATTAGAGATAGATCTTCAGTTGCCATGCTAAAAATTAAAGCAACGAGAAAATAAACTCTATTCGAAACTGTTGGAAAATAGAAAGGCACGACAACTAAAAAATACAAATATAATAAAGACAAAAGTAATGCAAAGAGAAGACTTATCGAGGCAAGAAGAATTGTTATCTTTAGGATAGATTTCGCCTCCCTGGCAGGCACCCATTTCACGGCGATCTAACCCTAAGGATACAACGAGAAGTCTTGCATGCCAGGCCTCGTGTTGTGCACTCAACGCCCAGGCTTGTTGCTACGAGAAACCCCTCTTGCCAGAGAGAAGAAGAATATGAAGGAACTCAGAAACTTTAATTGAGAAAGAAATATGAGGGAAAGAAGATATTCTCTTTTCGTTGTATATTTTTCCTGAAGGGAGAAGGCTGAGTTTATAGCCTTTCAGAACCGGAATATGCTGGAATCTTCGTATCAAAAAAATCGAAAGATACATGAACGTGCGGGCTGTTACAAGATACGTGTGAGTCATGTGCCACTCGCAATCGTGATCTCACCAACGCGGATCGCGTGATCATGGCAGCAAAAGGAAATAACATAAAAAGAAAAACATTATTAAAATTAATTATACTTGGTGGCAAAACCTAGATCAATGCGGGCACACCCATGGGGCTTCGAATCCGGATTTGCACCCCCCATGAGTGTGCGTAAAACGTGCGCGCACACCCGGTTAAAGAGTTTCCGTCTCGGGCCCGAGTTTCATTTGCACCGCGTGCGTAAACAACCCCACACTAGATCTCAAGTGAAGGCATGTTCCATTAATAATCCAATGAGGTTTGGTCTTCCATCCTATGTGTGGACTAAATAACATTGCTTTCAAATCCTCACTCTACTATTCAAAGTCAAATTTTTGATTCAAAAATCCAACAAGAGGTTGGTAATATAGCTGGGCATTTCCTTACAAGATATATGTATGACCTATTACGCTCTTGTTCCTATGCAGGTCCACACGTTCAGAATTAAATTTACAACCATTTGATCACAAGAAATCTCCCTACTTTCCCTTTCTATGGCCATTATTTATATTTGCCCATTGTGCTTAGTCGGCGACATATGCAACTTACCAAGATATTGCTTATTATTACTGACTAGGCGAAATTATTTCCTTTGGATGGCTTTAATCTCTGTCATCTATTAACAGCTGCATTTAGCTAGCGTAAATGTCACCAACATTTGAATAATTTGTGGTCATATATGGTGAAAGGTAGAAATATTGTCTGTACATGCACAGATTTAGTTGCCTAGAAGTTGAAAACAAGATGGGCAGATCTTTACTGTGTAACTTACACAATGCCAGCTACTTTAGGAAATGTAGATGATCCTACAGCACGAAGACATCAAGAGAAATATTAAGGAAATAGACAAACAAACAATATAGAGATTATGATGACCCCATGACAAAAATAAAACAAGTTCCTTCTTGTTGGTAATACCATGCTCATGGTTAAATAATATTGCAGGATTATCTAAAACGAAGATATAGGAATGTGTTTCAGCTTATGTAATTCCTGACTGGAATCTTTATCAGCTTCTCCTCTTCTGCCAAATTTTTGTGAGCCATTGACAATTTTGGACGTTGATATTTGCTTCCAAGAGTTTAACAGCATAATGAATAAGGTGGGATACCCTACATGCCAAATGACCTACGGAACTTTACTCCAAGCTTTCACTTGTCCATTATTCTCTAGGCCAAGAATTTTACAGCAACTCATAGCATTCATATCAGGTCAACAGGGTGTTCAAAATTTTATGCGACTTTCAGGCCTATCTATGCCCATGTTGTTATTAATAGAAATATCATTTTCACATGCAACCCCATTGATGAGAAAAGACAAGAATGAATATGATGATGGATCTTAAACCAACATTACTATAGACATTTTTTGTGCAAAAAATCACAAATTAGTGCATTTGGTCCTCCCAGCACATAATATTTAGACAGCTTTGATTGAATTTCTGTGAAACAGTCTGCAAAGAATAATAATTTTCTGTATGATATCCTATAAGTATTTGATGAAAATTGCCAATGTCATAATTAAACCTAGTGACTGAATTTGTTCATCATCTATCATATAATTGTGCAGAGCCATCATACCTGAATTACTGTTATGTAAATGCTCTTGCCAAAGAGTGGGAGTGGGGGTCGTCCACTCACATAACTCAGCTCCAAGTTGTGATGCAATTACATGAATTGCTGCCTGAAACAGAAATTAAAAACTCACATATTATCTAGCAATAAGGAGCGACATGCACAAGTATATTAGAGAAGCTTAAGATGCAAACAAATTATCAGAGAGTAAACCCTGTCTCTGGATGATGTTCATACTTGGTTAATATTTAATTAATCAACACACACATGCAAAGACTCATGCAGTTGGGTAAAATCTCTAGAAAGTTTCAAGCATACCATTGAAGATTTCACAATCAAAATTTGAAATCAGAAAGCTAAGGATGTCATTTCAGAATAAATGAGCTTATAAAAATGAATCTTTATTTTCAAAAACTGAGTGCATTTAAATATGAAATTCTGTTAATACTTGACAATCTTAACTGCTTGGCTACATTATATAGTATTTATTTTTATTATAGTGAGGCCGTGCAGTTTCTGATGGTATGGAACTGTGGTTGTGTTACATATCCAACCTATGTCTTTGTGCGTGTGTGTGTGTGTGTGTAGCGTGTATGTGACAAACTTGTGTAACTACATCGGACACGTGTATCTTTCCTATTTCTTTTAACAGCGCTGTCTCGCGTGCTGCACCCACCAACGCCTCTGCGAACTGACGCCAGACCAGGGACACTTCATATCAGATAACATCCGTAACTACAAGAGGCACATGTCCTTTTCCTATTTCTTTTAAAAAGGGCTATCTAGCTTACTCCCCCGCCAGCAATGTCTTCTAAGCTGACAGCCAGACGAGGGGCTTCACATTGTTAAGGAAACTAATCAATAAAAAATTCCCTTCTTATTCCTCACTTATAATCCTTTACTTGATTATTGTGGGCACCAGATATTGATGGCTTTCATAAATTGTCATTAAATTTCTTACACCCACATGTAATCGACTTAATAACAGGGACATCTCCTCTGTTAAATTAGCAGCTACATCAACCCTTTTCCGAATTGCAAGCCGAGGCATTTCATTTAACGTGAAGTGCTCATTTCCACAACACTTAACGTTAAGTTTTACTCTGAATTCTAAATTGCTCAAAAGGGATTATCATAATTATTGCAGGATCATTAAAGCACACGAAGAGGTCATTGACTGACAAATCTATGCAATTTGTGAAGGTTGAATACGAACTGTATTGAGAAGTATATCCTTGTATACTGGAAATACTGCAAACAAGCTGAAAGCATTTAGCCTGTAAAGAACAAAAACATACAGATTTTCCAACTCCAGCTTGTCCCGTGATAAGAAGAGTAGAATTACCAAACCCACCCTGTATACGTAAATCAAAAGATTATAGTCACAGCAGTAGATTATGATGGAAACTAAAGAATACAAACGATTGAAATGAATGAAAATTGAACCATATAGAAACTCATGCTGTTAAAGGATAGTCTAAATTTGTAATAAAACAAAAAAAAATATAGGGAATATGAATAGAAAGTAATAATACACTAGAAATCAGCAAAGCATATACTGGATGTAATATTCTAAATAAAATGAGCATCACAAAAAGCTTTAACCTCATACAACTCATCTAGCATTAGCTACCAGCCTACCACAACTATCAGCATAATCATAAGAGAGAAAATCACAAAGCAAACGTGTGGTATCACAAATTCAGGAAAACATGTGTTGGCCATTTCCAGATTTTCATGGTCAACTAAGGGGCCGTTTGTTTCGCGTAAAACTTCGTAATTCGTAAATGACTTACTACCCAGTTACAACTACGGCGTTTGTTTGGACCGTAATTCGTAAAAGACTTACGTAACTCAACTAACACTCGCTTGCAACCCAGTTACCACTCACTTACAGCCCAGTTACAGTTAATTTTGTGGTCATACAAATTTGTAATATTTTTTATATTAATATTAAAATTTTTTAATATTTAACTTTTTTAATATTTATTTGCAGTATTAAAACTTTTAAAATCACCAAATAGTTAATTTTGTGGTCAACTTTTTCACTTACGACTTATACATTACGACAACCAAACACCATAAAGTACAATACACATTCTCACTTTACAATTTTATATTATCAACCAAAACACCGTAAAATTTACATACATGTAACTCATTTACAATTGTAAAAGACTTTACCAATTACAACTACGAATTACGGCCAGTTACGACAACCAAACAAACCTTAAGTATAAATGGGTTATATATCATTCCAGGTGTAAATTGTAGTGACTATACAGTGTTCAAGATTCAGGGATAAAGAATAATGAAAAGTGTTGCAAGTAACACCTTTCATTCAGTCTAAATTTGTGCAAGAGTGATCCTTGTCTCTCACTTAACTTCCTATATCCTCATCAGGGTCTGTTTGGTTGTCGTAACTGGCCGTAATTCGTAGTTGTAATTGGTAAAGTCTTTTACAATTGTAAATGAGTTACATGTATGTAAATTTTACGGTGTTTGGTTGGTAATATAAAACTGTAAAGTGGGAAAGTGTATTGTACTTTACAGTATTTGGTTGTCGTAATGTATAAGTCGTAAGTGAAAAAGTTGACCACAAAATTAACTATTTGGTGGTTTTAAAAGTTTTAATACTGCAAATAAATATTAAAAAAGTTAAATATTAAAAAATTTAATATAATATAAAAAAATATTACAAATTTGTATGACCACAAAATTAATGTAACTGGGCTGTAAGTGAGTGGTAATTGGGTTGCAAGTGAGTGTTAGTTGAGTTACGTAAGTCTTTTACGAATTACGGTCCAAATAAACGCCGTAGTTGTAACTAGGTTGTAAGTCATTTACGAATTACGGAGTTTTACGCGAAACAAACGGCCCCATAGAGAGGTAGTAGACGGAATACACATGCATCCACTCAGAACCATTTTCAGTTTTTTTACTATACTCCACAACCGCCTCATCTTAATGAGGCAAGCATCTGCTATATTAATTGTCCCTGTTATAATAGAATAGCATTTGACATGTTTTCTTTAAAAAGTTTTCAGAGAACTCATAGCACACTATCAGTAATATAATCGCAACTAAGCAACCAGTGCTACTGCTCATCTAGGAAACCATTCTCTATTTCAGATTTTCATCATCGAGTGGGTATAAGGGGCACAACAATTGATTATAAGGGTTACATTTAATACCTTTACATGATTTGGGCTCATATAATGGTATATGTGCCTTGTGATGAATTTAAAATTTTTCATAGGAATGTGATATCATTTGCCTCTCAAGATGAATGGTTCTGGGTTCCATTAAACAAAAATTATCTCGTTAACTCTTCATCTTGACTCTTTTCCAATCTAGTGAAATTTGGAAGGCTGCTCCTCAGTTATTGAGATCATATTGCGGAATCAGAAAAAGATAGATATACCTACCAGGCAAACAAGTAATATCCCAATTAATAATACTTGTTTATATGTGAAACATTTATTTGACTTTAGTTATCATTTTATTATTATTAATTGATTGATTTATAACTCATCATTTCCATTATTTTACAAATATAATTTATAATCGTTATTGGTAATAACTATTATTTCTATTATTATTACTTGTTATTCTTATTGTTAATATCTATATATAAATTATATTAGGAGATTAAATCATTTTTATATAAGTTATTATTATATTTGTTATTAGTTATTATTATCATTATTAATTATTACAATTGTTACTATTATTATTTATAAATTTATTTTATTGTGATTATTACTTATTATTTATTAACATTCAAATTATTATTATTATTTATTCTTTGTATGTATATTTAGATAGCCTAATCCTCCTTTTCCCCTTTATTTTCTCTCCTCATTTAATTCCTATCAAGCCCAGCCCACAAGCCTACATTTTCTTTTCAAATTTTCTCTTATTTCATTAATAAACCCAGCCTGATGCCCAAGGCCCCAAGCCCATTTCCCCACTCTTCTCATTCTCTCTTTAAAAACGAGCCCGCAAGCCCAAGGCCCACACACCCTCTCTCTCTCTCTCTTTTATTCTCTAATCTCCTCCCTCCTCTCTCAGCCTAACCCTAACGAAACTGCAACCCTAGCAAACCCTGCACCGACGCCATGATCCCTCTCGCTCCTCCACGTTCCCGAGCTGCAGCAACACCGCCTGCGCCGCCGCCCTTCATCTTGCCTTTCAAGCGCCATCCCCCTCTGTCAACGTCGCCATGCACTGCCACCCAACACTACCGCCGACAGCGCCTCCACCTATGCCTCCCCACACCACCTTCCTCTCTCGTCGTCTGCACCGCCCTGTCGACCATGTGATCCTCCGCCTTCTCCTCTACTGCAACCTTCCTCCCCTGCTCCTCTGCATCTCATTCTCACGTCTGCACAAAACTTGACCCTCGTCATCAGCTCGCACCTCCCCACCTGCAACCCAAACCATCCACCTCCACTTTCCTATGCTCCTCTTCTCTCAACCACCATAGCCACCTGCAGCCCACATTGTTACCCATAGCCATCGTCCTCCACTCTTCCCCTCTCGACCTCACCCTGCAACCGTGCGAGCTGCCAGACCACGATGACCGCCACCACCGCAACCTTCTCTCCCCTCTTCCCTGGCAACTCACACAGTCATCTCTCTCCTCCGTCCCCTCACTGCATTGTCGTCCTTTGCGTGCCGAGCCCAACCGCCATGCTGCTCTCCCTCATCTCCTCCTTCCTTTTCCCTCTCTCCTGTTCTCTTTCTACATCCACATCCACGAGAACCCCATGCAGATCCAAACCCAATAACCACGCCAAACCCGACTCAACCCAACCCTATACTGATCTCAGCCCAAACATCATGCAAACCCGACCCGAATGTAACGCACAATTTGATTTGGATTAATTTCTCAACGATCCGACCCGATCCGATTCTTAGAACCCGACCCGCAATTAATCTTTAGATCCAGACCCGTTAAACATTGGTTTCGTGTTCAGCCTGTTGCTCGGCCGTTCGAAACTAGATTCAAGCGACTATGGAGGCGTTGGATCCGGAAAGACCAGAGCTATCCGCCCGTAATAACTGTGAGTATTTTAACCTTTTTTCAATAAATTACACTTTATATTTAATTATTGTTCATATTTAATTATTGTTCACGCACGTTATTTATTGCTCATGTTCAAATATATTGAATACAAATTAAATAGCTTTGTGAGTGTTTTTGACTCTTTTAAATAAACTATCTTTTATTGTTGAAAATCTAACTATTTGACAATATATTTATTTATGTTAATTATTAAATTATCTAGTTAATTTCCTACTATTTAGAGAATTGTAAATTGTCTTGATTTAAATTGCACCATAAAAGATTTAATATTCTATACTAAATTATTCGGTTTGTTCCTGCATACTTTATGATATATAATTTGAGCAAATAACTATTAATTCCAGAAAATTTTGTTATTATTAATTGATTGTTATTGAGAAAAATATTTTTAAATAATCATAGATAGTGAATTGTGCAATATACAGTTGATTTGGCACTTTGATCTTTGGATATGTGGTTGAGCTTGATTGAAATGAGGGTTGACTTATAATTTTGATCAAATTGAGTAAAGAGAGATCTGGAGCAACGCCTTAATTTAATTGCATGTCTATTTGATCTTTAAATTATTAATCTATGAGGAACATAATTGATTATCAACAATGAATTATTATGTCGTAAGAGAGTTTTAGATTGTGATAATGGAACCGATATACCCTTGATGTTTAAATGTATATGGACTTTGTATTTTGTCGCTGAGATATTAGTGTTTCTATCATTTCATGTTTAGTCATTTATCATTTTGATTTGGATTTAGTTATGATGAATTTTAGACTATAAATTGAATTGATCTTGAGGTTCGATTAGTTTGTAGTTTGTGTTAAATGTGTGGATTGTATGTGAAATATTTATCAGACTTGATTTCCTTATTTGGTGATAATTTAGACGAGAATTCACTTAAATCTTAAAGTTTGATTAAATAAGAGAAATATGGACTTACTTTAACCTAGTCCTTAGCTGGTTCTATTGAGGTAACTCTTGGGTAGTGTTTCTGAAGAGTATGAATCATTCACCAAACTTGAGGAATAATACTTGATGTCTATAGTGATTGTATTGAAGTTTAGTTTGGTCAGAACATTATTGAGCCCTTGTAGATGTTGAGCCTAGATGCTGAGTTTCATGTTACTTGAGGATATTCTACTCTCTAGTAATGTTTTGATTTCAATCTCCATGATAGTATGATTTGTGTATCTTCGAATAGACACTGTGTGCCACTCTTGATTTAAAGTAAAAGCTTATAGGGAGATTCATTATTGATCTACTGTGATTGATTATATCTTGGATGTAATATATCTGACATTGTGCTTCCTCCACATTCCCTGATAGTCAATTTTACTTGCCTTAATTATCGTAACCATATTAACGAATCAGTACATGCTATGTTAATAGTATAATTTATGTTATCAAAATTACTGAAAAAATTGATACATTATTATACTGTGATATTGTTACCTTGTTTACATTGTTGACACCGTCATCGTTATTGTCATCGTATTATCCAAGTAATCTAGGTAATATAGACATTGATTAATCGTAAAATAATCTATGTAACCATGACATTAAATAACTTACACCGTGATGAGAAAATTGAAAGGTGAGACATCTGTATTTTGGGTGGACCAAAGATATATATTGTGCAGCCGAAAGACAGTTTCACTGCAGGGTCCTGGGGATGACGGAAATCCCGTATTATTCATATGTTATTGTTATTGAGTACCTAACGGTACGGTCTGGTTCAACGTCAGGCACATGGGTAGTAGTCCAAGATATGTACATGACCACTTAAAACACAGACAATGTATCTACCTATCAATTTCAAATAACATAAAACGACAATTGACTTGTGTAGTAGCCGTAATATGGGAATCGTTTACTGCATGTGACTATTGGTGTTCGCTAATATAATTAATAAAAATAAACCTTTCATAATGTACCGTAAATTGATATGTGTTTACTTGTTGTATATACGAGCATTGATAAATACCTGACCCATGATTCTATCACAGATTAACTTCATCACTGTTTAATTATGTGTTGTATGTTATTGTACTTGCAATATGCTTATAATATACTAATTGTTATCATATATTATTATTCTCTCATTTACACACTCGCTGGGAGTTTTCTGACTCCCCTGAATTTGCATATCTAGGTTTAAAGATATTTCAGTATGTTGGTCAGATATATGGAGAGGATCACATGTAATACGAGGAGCTTACAGAGAAACGATAGGAGCCAGAGTTCTCTTTACTTGATCATCCGATCTTTGGTATTGTTCCTGCTTTTCTTTTATCTCTTGCCGAATTTATTGATTTTTGTTATATTGGACTCAATATTTGATTATTTATAAAATCATATTATCTTGTGTGGGAAATTATATGTCATATTGCAGTGTTATGATGTCATTATAGTTAAATTATATAACTTGTTTAGATTACATGAGGCTTGGCGTGTCTACGTGGGGTATTCTCCTCGCGAATATGTGTCGTTGACTCTCGTCCCGTGTCGTTTTCACGTATTTTGGGAAGCGAGACGTGACAACATCTATCATGTTTACTACCAGGACTTTTATTTGCTCACAATTACCAGCCAGTTGTAAAAATCTCCATCAAATCATTTACGCGTCTTTCATAACTTCGAGTTCTCCATTAGCCAACCCCATTTATGAAAAAATGATGACCCGCCCCCTCCTTTCTCCTTTTCACTGAGATGACTGATTTGGGCAAATGACAGAAGTGCTGTCACTCATGAAACTTTTCACTCTTTTAACTTTGCACTCCTCTAAAAAGCCCAATTAAATGGTCTACCACCAAGCTTGCCTCGAGATGGTTCTCCGACAACATTATGCGGCCATCAGGTATACAGTAATGCATACAATAACTCTTCTTTAGTGAATTTAGAAAAAGCATACAGCTCTTAGCATAAAGTTTTTATGACAGTTTACACTTTTGTGAGATGTCTTTGGAGGTTTTCAGTTGTTCAACCTTAGACCTGTTAGTCAGCATTTTCCCAATCAGATGGGGAATGCAATGAAGCACATTTCTGCCAAGAAAGTTTCACGGCAAGGTGACCAAATTTTTACCCTTTGCTGTCAAGCTAACATTGATGTTTCACAAGATGATGCCGAGTTATAGATCATGGAGGGTAGTAGTTGATACGGAGATCTGTAATGTAGGCAACATGGACTTATGCTGTTGATGGACTGAGAAAAGCTACTGATCATGGTACGAGGAATTGTCCGATTCCGAACGAATCGGCCGATTCATATTGGAATCAGCCCGGACCGAGACAATATCGGATCTTGTAAATCGTAATCGATGACAAGATAAAGAATCAGGCTGCAGAAAGGGCGTGTTTGGATTCATGGAACTGGGAAGAAAATAGAAAGTGAGAAGTGAAAGCGGGACATGTGGAAGTGTAGTGGGAAATTGAGATTTGTGGAGATAAATTTTTCAGTATTTGGTTGTAATGTGGAAGTGTAAGCGGAAAAGTATATTGTATTTTTTGGTGTTTGGTTAGGAATGTGAAAGTGAAAGTAGAAAAGTTGACCACAAAGTTGACCACAAAATAATATTAAATTAAATATTATTTTTGAAGTGACATTTTTGAACTGTAATTAGACTGCAAGTGAAATTTACATGACATTAAAATTAATGCATTAAGCTACAACCTATTACAAGTGAGATTTACATGATTACAAAATTAACTGTAGCACGCTGGAAGTGGGAAATGGTAATGTAAAAGGGAGGCGTAAAAGGGAAAAGGGAAAAGGAAAAGGCGTTTTCCCATTTTTCATTTCTTGTTCAAAACAAAAAAAGAAGTGTGGGAAATGAGTTTTTCCATTTCCCATTTTCCTCCCACTTCCATGAATCCAAACACGCCAAACTAGAATCGACCGACTCCAACCGATATTGGCCGAGATGACCCAATTCCCGTTGATTCGAGAGTTGATTATTATTATTATTTTCCCCGGGGGGGGGGGGGGGGGGGGGGCGGGGGGGGGGGGGGGGGGGGGGAATCAAGAGTTCATTGATTTGAAAAAGAAAAAAAAAGATTATTGTTTAATATCCGTCTGTCAGCGGCTAATTAACGCATCTCCGACAACAAAAAGCAAGATGTCAAATCTTGCCTTTGCTTTTGATGCGCTCTTCTCGTGCATAAACAGTTCTGAAAGGGAATCAATGCAGAATCAGTTACAAAAACACTTCAATTTGCAAAAGAAGCCCTCAAAATCTATTCTCTCTTGAAATTCCCAAAAAACAAAAAAACTTGGTACTAACCCCAGTTTCGCTAGAGGAGTCATCGTCGTCGTGGAGTAGATCGAGCCTCTCTTGGCCTCGTGGGAAGAGAGGTGACGTCATCAAGGAGATCATGTTGTAGCCGGCGAAATCGAAGAGAAAAAGAGGTTGTTGGTGTTGTAGCAGATCAAGGAGGAAGGGCTTGATTGGCGTAGTCGAGAAGGGGAGTCGTCCGCATTTGAGGAGTTCGCACGATTTGTCAAGGAGTCCGCAGTCAATGGGTCAGTCGCGACCTTCTTTATTGCGAGAACTTTCAGTCGGAGAGAGAAGGAAAGAATTGTCAATAGGAAAGACAGAAGGAAAGAGAGATTGGGCACAAATCACTAAATCACTATTAAAGATTAGAGATTGGGCGCAAGCCCATTATTTAGTCCACTTAAATTTCAATGTCTTCTAAAACCCATTTATGATAGTTATATTTGCATGTTTTCTCAAACCCATTTAATTTAGCTAATTTTTATGCTTTAGGCTGAAGCCCATGTAAGTTAGGCCAAGTTCAATTTGGGTTAAATTACATAAACAATATGATGTTGGATTAATTAACATATTTGTTAGATTCTTGTTTGTCAGACTAAATTAATTTTAGGAAATTTTGTAAAATGTTTGAAATTTTAGAAAAAGTTTGAAACTAACTATAAAATGGTTGTCATTTATACAATTTTTTATAATATATTTACTTAATTAGTTTGGTAGATTAAATATATATTTGTTTGTTAGATTAACTGTTTAAACTTAATTGTTAAAAAAGTTAAAATAATTATATAAAACTGTTACAATTAACTAGAAAATGATTGCCAAGTATAATTTTAATATGTTACATTAATTGTTAAAGTTATTTTGTCAGAAAAAATGTTAAATTTTATTTTTAAAAAAAAAAATTTATCAAAAGAATGTTAAAATGTTTTAAATGTTAATTTGTTAGATTAATTTTCAAAAATTAGAATTTATTAGAGAAAGGTTCAAAATTTTGTTACAAAATTATTTCCATGAATGTAATTAACTAAAAATATTAGGAAATGTTAGAAAATGGTTAGAAATGATTGTCATGAATATAATTAACTACAATATGATTAGTTTGTTAAATTATTTGTTTACAATTATATCATTAGAAATAGATTATTATTAAAAACTTGGTACAAAATGACCATGAATATGACATGTTACAAAAGCAAACATGTAATTGGGATCTCTTGTAATAATTAACACATACACCTCTGTCAAGGAATTATAACAGACTACAATGCCCCCAAAATCTCAAATACCGGAAGAAACAGACATAGATGGACAACATTGTAAAGTAGTTCCTGATAGTAAAAAGTAACTACTATCTGCAAGCGATGAGTGGTGAGGTCACTAGTATCAAAATCAGTTGACAGGAATTGTTGGTAATGTGATGCCTTTCAAGGAAGTGTTGAGTGAAGTTAGAAAATTAATATTAGAATATGTCTGCAGAAGAAAAAACAAAGAGAAAATAATGAAGGAAAAAATGCAAAAGGATTACTCAGTACACCTGTTTCTTTAAATTCTGTTGATGATGATAGAATGAGGATGAGGAGAGTAGGGACATGAGGAGCGATGTGAGAGATTAGACGTGAAGTTAAACTGTACGAAAAGGGAAGAAATAGGTATTTGGGAGTAGGAAGCGGTTCAAGTGCTAGCGCAAGGTTAGGAGGCAGTTCGCGCTTCGATGCAAGGTTAGGAA